>PVJH01006730.1:0-99138 GCA_004026705.1 Nesogale talazaci
GGGAAGAGATGAGCCAGTCAAGGTGCAGTATAACACTGATAAAACATACAACTTTCCTCTAGCTCTTTAGTGCTTCTGCCACTCCATTATCATGACCTCAATTATAACTTACAAATTGGATTAGACCAGAGCATGCACATTGCTACAGATAAGAGCCCTCAACACAGGGACTCCAGGATAGATAAACCCCTCAGGTCTACAAGGAGTGTAGAAATACCAGGAGGATTAGGGAAGGGTGGGGAAAGAAAGGAGGAATCCATCACAGGGATCAATATAGAATCCCCTCCCAGAGGGAAAATAATGGAAAAGTAGGTGAGGGGCAACAGAGGATTATGTAAGATATGGAAAAAATAATCTATAACTTATCAAGGGCTCGTGAGGGAGGGAGGAGGGTGTTGGAAGAAATGAGAAGCTGGTATTGAGCTCAAGTGGCAAGAGAATGCTTTGAAAATGATGAAGGCAGCATATGTGCAAATGTACTTGTCATATTGGAGGAATGTATGGATTGTGATAAAATATGTAAGAGCCCCCAACAAAAGTATTTTTTTTAAGTTCTAGGGGGAAAATGGAGTTTAAAGATAATGGATATTTATTGCCTATGGACTTTTGGAAATCCCCTCACCAAAACAAATGTTTCTAAAAAGATATACACAACATGTGTGTATACACTGTGACATTTTTCATGATTATCAATAGGGAAATAATTACATAAATCATGCAATCTTAGCATTCCATACACAGGAATGTGTTATTCTGTGTAGACAAGAGAAACAAATTCATAAATATGCACGTTTATAAGTGAGAGGAATTGAACATTGAGAAAACATCCCAACCCAATCCAGTCCAAGATCATAAGCCCAATATTAGTCCATATGTCCGATACCAATCCTTAAGCTCTCTTCAGACTCACGAGGCACATGCAATGACGCCAGGACAAACACAGGCCAGTGGGTGCAGAGTGTTGTGTATCCAGTAGTGGTAGGAACATCTCAGCACTGTCAGGAGTCTCCATGTGGTTTTCCAGCTTCAGAGGTCTGATTCCATCAGGGTAAGCACATGTAGCTTCTCCGGGATGTCTTCTAGGGAGCCTGCCTTGTGTCCTGTCAGTAAGAGGCTCCAAGCGACTGGGCTGTTAGTCAATCACACCCATCAGGGAAGTACAGCGAGATTTCTCTGTCTTCTCAGGAGAAAGCCATGCCCACACAGAGGTCTCATTGGCTATCTCCATATTGACAGGCTAGACTTCACCCCTACACTCCCAATCATGAAATTGACATGAGTACATGTCTACCACAGAATGGTGTTAAGTGATCAAAATATTAAGGTGTATATATTTACATGGGATGCTCTATAGAAAAAGATGCAATATGACTACATTTGTTATTAAATTTTTAATCCATATTTACCCAACCTAAAATTTTAAAAGAACATAACCCGAAAGTGACAAAAGTGCTGATATAGAGATCTGGGTAAATTTTACTGTTTCTTTAGCTTAGTTTAGTGGATGGCAAACTGCGGCTCTGAAGTAACATTGAAAACATATGAAGGTTATTATTTCAGATCACAGTGACTTCATTTGTTTAGGAAAATATATTTGAGGCTCTTGAGTGATTTTAAAGTTGTTAGGAGGGATAGGATTGGCTCTTTGGACTGAAGAGTTTACCAACCTCTGGTTTAGGTGATGCTTAATTTTTTCCTCAAGTTACATCTTCAGGAAACAATTTGTTTTCATCCAGTGAAGTTTTTGAATTGTGATCATTTATAATTAATAATGTGTCCAACCCTAGGATCATAACAGTAGTAATATTTAAAATGGATTAATGAGATATGAGTGTCAATTTGCATCAGAGTTCTAGCCCATTCTCTTCACACTTCTAAAGTGGATCTAATTAAGGCTTTTACAGAACCTAGGTTTAAGCCACTTTATGCAGGATACAACAAGAAACATGAGTTGGAACTGCTGAATTTGAAAACACTGACGATAGATGTCTCTGGGTATTGATAATCCCTGGTTAGGGAAAATGATTACAGAGAGTGATTGCTCAGACTTTCAAAGAATAGCTGGGTTCTTTAAACCATCCCTTTTCCTGGGGCAGCAGTCAGATCAGGCAGTAGATAGGGGGAGGTACTGTCTCATGGCAAGGGACACAAAGGTCTCCTCGCCTGTGGGAAGTCTCTGATATATGGACCCAGATCCTGGGGGCTTGAGACAAAGCAGATGTGGGGCAGGGTTCCCTCCTGGACAGGGAAGCCCATTGGCAAGACACAAGATTGAGTTCCTGGGGAAGACACTGCAGCTGACAAGACACATGGCAGCATGCCAACAGACTCCTGTGTCCTGGAAACTGAAGAAGCCGGAGGAGAAGTCACATGGGTTTACCCCAATGGAACCAGACCTCTGAAGCCAGAAAAGCCACAAACAAACTCCTGCCAGTGCTAAGATGCTTGAGAAGCTACAGCGAAGCCCTCTCCAGTGCTTAGATGCTTCTACCACCATTGATGCACTAGACTCTGCACCCACTGGCTGGTGATTGTCCTGGTGTCATTGCACGTGCCTCATGAACCTGAAGACTTTATAGACTGGTATCAAACATATGGGTTAATATCAGACTTGTGGGCTTGGACTGAATTGGGTTGGGATACTTGCTCAATGTTCCATTCCTCTTATATATAAACCTCTCATATATATATATACACACATATATATACATACACACACATATGAGATATCCCTTGTGCATACCCAAAATTCAGAATACCTGTGCTCTGGTGGTGTATTGGTTACTCACTGGGTGGTGAATCCCACAGTCGGCAGTTCAAAACCACCAGCAAACAAACAACTCTGTGGGAGAAACTGGGCTTTCTAGTCCCGTGACCATTTACAGGGTTGGAAACCCACTGGAGGTCAGCATTGACTCAATGGCAGGAAGCTTGAGAGGAAGCCAAAAAAGGCTCTCTGTTCAAATTATATACTTACTATTCTGTAGGTTTGATATATGAGGGAGGCTTCAACCTACTGGTGGGAAAAATGCTATTATCTTTTCATTCAACTTTTCCATGAAATTTTGAAGCTTTTTATATCATACTGTCCAACCTTTGTGGCAAGTTTTTAATTAAGAGCTGTTCCAATTCCCATTTGGCGGATGATGATGGCGGATGATGGCGGATGATAAAGTTGAGAGAGGTTAAGTTACTTGCCCCACATCAAATGATCTGTGTCAGGCTTTAAATCCAGGCCCTTTGGCTCTAGAGTCTGGACTGTTTTGGTTTGCTTTTGTTCAATCTACCAAGATTTATAAAAAAGAAAAAAATTTGTGTGTGTGAGATTAGGGTCGAAGAAGATCATATTTTTTTAAAAAATCAAACTCATTCCCATCTAGTCAACGTCGAGTCATGGACTTGTAGGGCAGAGCAGAATTGCCCTTGTGGATTCCTCAGATTGTAACTGTTTATGGGAGCAGCAAGTCTTCCCTTTTCCCTTCAGAGTGGCTAGTGGTTCTGAACTGCTGGACTTTTGTTCAGAAGCCCAACACACAAGCCACGGGTTTCTGGTCCGATCATATGGATGAACCGAAAAAGGCATGTGTCGGGGAGGATGAAGGTGCCAAATAAATGCTCATGAGCACTGTGGGAAGGGAAGAACTGAGAGGAGGCACGTGTGGGAAGATCTGTTTTCTCAAGAGAGGAGAGAATCCTCGATGGACCTGTACGTGCAGGTCTGCTTGTGGTCAGTGACTTACTGGTATCCACAAAAATAGTCAGAGCCTATGAATTTTCATATCTCTTGAGATTCAAAATTATTGGAAAGCTAGAATTTAAAAGTAATGGAATATTTCTTTGAACCATTTAATCCCCCCTCAAATTGAATGGAGAATTAACTCACATTTTGTGTGGAGATGCTTTGGACAAGTTTCATAAAGTTGGTCAATAGCATTTTTAAAGTTCCAGTTACATAAAATGTTTAAGCTACTGGAGCGTTTGCTTGGAATGCACTTACTTAGACATCAAAATTATGATTAGAAATCTTTGACTGGAGACTAATAGTCTCATCTCCATTTTCTTTTCCCCGATATATGAAAAAGAAAGAGAAGTGGACTGCCTAGATGTTTGCTCCTCAAGTTAAAAATGCATCCTTGTTCCTCTCCTTAGTCTTAAAAATGAAAAGTTACTAAGACCCAAGTATTTAACTAGACGTTTCACCCACATAATCCCATTTAACCTTGCAAGAACTTCATGCAGGCACATCGTTTCACACTTGCAAAATGAGAAAATAGAGACACTGAGTGGTAATTAGATATTTAAAAGGTCACAAAGCAAGAGGAATCTCTGGGATTCCAACCTAATTGTGTGTGATTTTAAACATCACGGCCTGGATTTCAATCTCCCTTTTATAAGTCTGCTTCTAACCCATTTAATTTTGGGTTTTATTGCACTACTTACTCTCCATTAGGCATTTTCAGCTGCTGTCGAGTTGGTACTATTGCCATTATTTGCATGCACATTCCACTCAATAACTCTGCTCATGTCCAGAACAAACCTCATAATTTCCCATGATTCAGACACTATCCGGTTGATAAGACAAGGAGTTTGTATTCATTCTTTAACACATCTATCTCTTTCCCTTACCCAAATCCAATCTATCTTAAGGCCCTATTGCTTTTTGTCTCCAAAATGTTGTTTAGCTATGAATATTTCCCTCTTCTAAATGGGGACACAAAACAACTCTCCATTCATACTTTCCCACCTGCAGCATTTCCCTCCCCCCACTTTGCATGATTTCCCTCTCTTAACTTCACTGCTTTTGGGTCATTTCTGTCTCAGAGCAGCGCTGTATGACAGCACTGCTCCTGCAGGTCTCTGAGAATATCACTCAAGATGACAGGAGAAAACCGCATTTTTCCCTCCAGGTGTAGCTGGTCATTTTGAACTGCTACCTTTGTGGTGAGCAACTCATTGCTGCTGAGCTCCCACCCACCCTAGCCCCACCCAACAGGATCATGGCTTCTCTTCATCTCTCTTGTACCCATTCACAGGAGGAAAGTCACAGAGATAAGCTCTGATCAGGCGAATCTTTCTGTAATGCAGTGGTTCTCAACCTTCCTAAGACCTTTCATACAGTTCCTTGTGGTGCTGACCCCCAGCTGTAAAATTATTTTCCTTGCTACTTCATAACTGTATTAGTGCTACTGTTATGAATCATGTTGTAAATACCTGATATGCAGGATATATTGCTATTGTTACAAATTGAACATAATTATAGCATAGTGATTAATCACAAAACAATATGTAACTGTATATTGTGAAATATTTATTTCTAATTTTAAATAAATGAAATTTTGTTTTGAAGCATGTTGTAGCATGGGTAACAGTCTTCAGGCCTGGGACTCCTACGTGGACATGTCTGCATGTGGGCAGACCCACCTGGAGGATAGAGGAGCGGTGTCTGAGTTCCTAAGACTATCAGGAAATATGTTTTCTGATGGTCTTAGGTGGCCCCAGTAAAAGTGTTGTTTGAACCCCAAAGGGGTCATGATTCACAGGTTGAGGACCGCTGCTGTAATGCAACTATTGATCAAGTCAACCACTGTCACTTCACATCCAATTTCACTGGTGGGTTCCTAAAGACAAATCAGCACCTTTGTGCTGACCTAAATGACCCTACCTCAACTGCCTCTAGTTCTTTTCACTGTTTTTCACGTCCTATGACTCCATTCTACTTTGATTTCAGCTTCATAGAGCAGTAGAGTGAGCCTTGCTCCCACTGCTATAGAAACGTGCACACATAGTTTCTTCTGATGGAAAACTCCCTCCCACCACTTTTTCTGTGAACTAAGTTTAATAACTATGACTTGGGAAAATTTCATAATATGAATAAGAAAATTTCCAATCTCTTCAATGGTATAGATTGAATTATTCAATCGGTATGCTAAGAAAATAATCAGAAAAACTAAATTATATGAAGAACGATGCTGCATCAGCATTTGAGGGAGGCTTCTTAACAACTTGCAGTATGTAGATAACACAACCTTGCTTCCTGAAAGTGAGCAGGCCTAGAAACACTTGCTCATGAAGATCATGGGTTGAAGCCTTCAATATGGATTCCTACTCACTGTAAAGAAAGACAGAATCCATCAGGAAAGTTGGAGAAAAGATTAAAATTGTCAAGGATTTCATCTTCCTTGAATCCGCAATCAATGCTCATGGAGGCAGCCATCAAGAGATCAAAAGACATATTGCCTTGACTAAATGCATTCCACAAGACTTCCTTAAAGTGCCGGAAAGCAAGCAGTTACTTTGGCGACTGACCCAAGCCATGATAATTTCAATTATCTCACATACATGTGAAAGTTGGACATTGAATAAGGAAGACTGAAAAAAAGTTGATGTATTTGAATTATGGTTCTAGAAAAGAATACGGAAAGTTCACTAGACTGCCAAAAAAACAACAACAAAAATCGATCTTGGAAAAAGTACAGCCAGAAGGCTCCTTACAGGCATGCTGAGACTTCAGACATGTTCTCAGGAGAGACCAGTCCCTACAGAAGGATATATTTGGTAAAGATAAAGGTAAAGTAGAGTACAGCAATAAGAGGGGTCCTTCAATGAAGTAGAGTGACACAGTGATTACAACAATGAGTTCAAACCTAAGAATGATTGTGAGGATGGCTCCAAACTAGGCCTTGTTTTGTTCTATTGTCCTATTGTGTACAGTGTCACTCTGAGTTAGAACCAATTCGCAACACCTAAGGACAACAGTATTAATGATAAAGCATACATCCATATGTGCATGAAAAAGAGATCTATATACAAGAGCAATTGAACATTGAGGAAACATCCCATCCCAGTCCAGATCAAGTCCATAAGTCCAATATGTCCGGCTGCCACTTACAAAGTCCTCTTCACACTCACAAAACACATGGAATGATGCCAAATATAGAAGATCACAGGTGAGGGGTAGAAAGCCTTTGGATCCAGTGGCGTTGGAAACATCTCAGCGCTGGCAGGGGTTTCTGCATGCCTTCTCCAGCACCCAGGGCTGCATCAGGGTGGGTCCATGAGTCTTGTCAGCTGCTACGTCTCCCAGAGTGTTACCTTTGTCAGAAGAGAGTCTCCAAGGGAGTGAACTGAGAGAGAGAGATAGTGTCTCCTACCTCCAAGAAGGAAGTACCAGATTTCTCAGAATTCTCAGGAGAAGGTTATGGCCACACAGAAGTCTCATTAGCTGTGATCCGATTGACAGACTAGACCCCACTCCTACAATCTTAATCCTCAAATTGACAAATGATTAGTATCTACCTCATAGCATTTCACCTCTTAGGCAGTGCACTTCATTTTACATGATGTAAGAGACGTGGGTGATAGAAGGCTGTTGTGAGTTGGAATCAACATTTTAGCAGTGGGTGACTGACACAATCTTTTGCTGTACTCTAAGCTTAATTTTTTTTCTCTCTAAGCTTCCATTTAGGGGACAAATTTTGTACATTATCTCATCACCAACATGTATCTAAATTTTGTGGAAAGGGTAGTTACCTAACAAATGTTTGTTGAATTGAAGGGCTGAATGGAGGTCTTTTGATAATGTTATTCCCCTTTGAAAATCCAAAATGGTCTTCCTTTCCACACACACTATTTTTAAAGGCACATGAAAATTTTGCCAATTATCCCAGTGAGTAATATATTTCTTCTTTCAATTTTACACAAATTATGAATTCTACTTTCAGCCATTAGTTTGTTCTTTTTTCCATCTTAGAATATATGTCTTTTAAAACCAGCGGTCATGTGGCAGTCATGTGCTTATGTTAATTTTATGACTGAAATGTAGGAGTGGAATCTAGCCTGTTAATCTGAAGATAGCCATTGAGTAGCCAATGAGGCCTTTATGTGGGCATGGCTTTCTCCTGAGACTTCTGGGAAATCTTGCGATATTTCCCTCGTGAAGATGAGAAACTATCTCCCCCAGTGTTTGGGAGTTAGTCTCAGAGATGATTAATCACGGACAAGACAAGATGGCAGCATCTGAGAATCTGGAGGAGCCAGTGGAGAGACCGCATGGCTTTGCCCTGTTGGAGCCAGACCTCTGAAGCTGGGCCGGCCACATAGAGACCTCTGCCAGCAATGAGTTACTTCTTCTGTTGATGGACCCTGAGCCCTGGAAGTGAGGAGCCATGGGGAGACCCCTGCCAGCGCCGGAAGTCTGCACCTACTAACCTGTGACTTTGTGTGTCAGAGGAGACATTATAGACTGATATCGGACTTATGACTTTGTACTGGACTGGATTGGGATGCTTTCTTAATGTCTTATTTCTTTTATACATAAACCTTTTCCTTATGTCTATATGCATGTCTATGAAATTTGTTCCTCTAGTCTACCCAGACTAACACAGGTCATATTCCTTCTGATTCACCTAGTTCACTACCCCTCACCGACATTCCTACAGCTTGTGCCAAAAATAGAATACTGTTAGTTTTGATATGGTGTTAAATAAATACTAATTGATGTGAAGCTTCATAAAACTAATTATGAAATTCATGGAGAGTGTGTGAGAGAAGCAAGTTGGACTGATTAATATTACTTTCTTTTTGCAATTTTAAGAGGATTTACATTAGAAGCTTTAAAAAGATAACATGATAAAACATAAAGATGTATTGAGAGGCGAAGTTGAAAAGGATATTTCAGACAAATGCCAACAAACAAATTAAGATTTGAAATATGGTAGTTGTACAGAATAAAAATTAGACCTATTAGTCAAATAAGAAAGCATTATTTATAATTATTAACAAAAATACATCAAGTCCTTCTTGCAGTTAGGAATCCATATCTATTGAACAATAGAGTCAACATAAATATAGCCATAACTGTCAGAATTACAGAGAAGTCCTGGTGGTGCAATGGGCCATGCATCCGGCTCCTATCCTAAAGGTTGGTGCTTTGAGCCCTCATGCCATGTCATGGGAGAAAGATGAGGTAGCCTACTTTTAGAAAGATTTATTGCTTTGAAAACCTTATGGAGTTTTGTGACCCTATAAGCCAGCCATACTGTGTGTATAAAAAGGCTTCCATTAACTCTTTAATGCTACTCCCATCACTGTTCCTGAGGGGTTTATCTGTTCTGGGTTCCATGTGTTGAGCGCTCTTATCTGTGCTCATGTATATATTCCAGTCTAGCTGGATTTGTAAGGTAGACCTGGGGTTATGATAATGGGGGATGGGAGTAGAGGTAAACATTCAAGAACTAGGGGAATATTGTGTGTTTTATTGGTGTTATACTGTACACCGACTGGCTCATCCTTCCCTTGTGACCTTTCTGTGAGGGGATGACGCAATTGTCTGCAGATTGTCTTTGGGTCTCCACTCTGCATCCCCCCTCATTCACATTGAAATGACTCTTTTGGGTCTTCTGATGCCTGATACCTGGTCCTGTTGACAACTTGTGATCACACGAGCTAGTGTGCTTCTTCCATGTGGGCTTTGTTGCTTCCTTGTTAGATGACCACTTATTTAACTTCAAGCCTTTAAGACGCCAGACACTATGACTTGTAATATCCACGCATCAAAAGCTTTCTTTACCCCCATTTGCTTATCCACCCATTTTGTCTCTAGTGATCATGTCAGGAAGGAAAGCATCAAAGAATGTCCGGTTATTAGGACAAAGTGTTCTTATGAAGAAGGAGAACTTGAATAGAGGCCTAATGTTTATCTGCTACCATAATACTTAACATACAAATATATGTACATAGACCTATATCCCTATCATTATATGCTAATATATATAATGCCTATATTTATATCTCTATAAATGCCTTTTACCTCCTACTTCTTTCCTCTATTTCTTTTTACTTTTCTCTTGTCCCACTATCCTGTTTGACTTTCATTCAGCTCTCAGGAATTCTTCTCAGGTGCAATGCACTGGATCAAATCCCAGTAAGTATTCTACTCCTTCCTCATTATCAATTTTAAGTCTCTTGTTTTTACCTTGTTGCTGGGTTTGTTGGCTACACCCTCCCTTTCCTCCATCTCCTCTTCCATGTCTCCTTAAACCATGGGTTCTGTTGTTTTCTCCTCAGGATTGTCAACAATCCTGCCTATCTTATATTGATAGACCTGAGGGGTTGGAGGGGGGTGGGTTGGGAGCCTATAAATAGTTCCAGGTGTGTCTGATGAACCTGATGAAAGTTTTCTGATTGGGTCTGATGAGGTGCCAACCCTTGCCCCGTGAGTCCGAAGTCTATTTTTGAATTCCTCAAGAACTAAGTAGAAAAAGTTATTTTAATAGATAGGATAAATTATCCTTAAATTTGAATTTATGTTGCTATTTATTTTTGATATAGTTTAAGTAATCATGTCAGAGCCTAATTTATATCTACTTTCTTTTAAGACCCATTATACTGTTTCACAAATTTGATGTGTTTCAAGTACTTCTTGTTAACATTCAATCATTATTTATAGCACTAAAACCATGTAGTATAATTTTATGCTTTTAAATTACCTAGTGTGCAATAATTGTCCTCAACTCATCAAACATAAAGATTCAGCTACTAACCAAAAGGTTAGAATTTAGAGTCCTTTCAAAGATATCTCAGAAGAAGCTTTGACAATTTACTTTGGAAAAAAAATCAATCACTGAAAAATCCCACCAAGCACAGTTTTATTTAAATATGTGGAATCAACTCAATGGCCTTATGGGATATAACAGAATTCAATTTGATTTTGAATGTATCAGTATGTGTTCAGAAATAATCGGTACTGGAAATGCATCTTGTTATAAGGGGCTGTCTTGTTGACTCTGACCCAGGCCAACCCTAAACATAACAGAACAAAGCACTGCATGAGCCTGTGTCATCCTCACAATCGTACTATTCTCTGAGGCCATTGCCGCAGCCACTGTGTCAATCCATCTCCTGGAGGACCCTCCCTCCCTCACTGCCCCTCTACTTATCAAACATGATGGTCCCCTCCAGACACTGGTCTCTCTCGACACTATGTCCAAAAATATGTAAGACACAGTCTTGCACACTGAAGTCATGTTAATCATTCTAACTGCATCGTTAATAGTTTATTCAGTGTATTGAATCAAGTTCTCTAACCATGGACCAGAAATTGCTTTTAGTTGATTGAGATTACAGATAGTATGGAGAAGGTCATGACGGTGTTAATCTCTTTTGTATTTCCCACACTTTCAGGGTTGCGATGACTCTGCATCAACTCATGCAGTGGGTTTGGTCTGGGTTTATATCTAAATACATTTTGAGAATACATTTTGAGAGCACCTATAGTTTTCCAATGCTACAGGAAAGCACAAATGACAATATAATTAAGTTTTCCTTAAAAATCAAGATAAAACTCAGTCATAAAATTTTGGAGTCAAGTGCCTTGGGAATAGGAAATAAATAGATAGATGATAGGTAAATAAATAAACCAATAAATGGATGTCTAAAGGTAGAACTGCATAATTTTGTAGTACAGACAATTTCATTTTGTTGTTATTGTTGTCCAGTACTGTCAAGTAAGTTTTAACCCTGTGTCCAATGAAATGAAACACTGTCCAGTTCTACACCATGCTCATAATCACCTCAGTGTTTAAATCATCGTTCCAGCCACTGGCTGCAGCAATAGATTGGACACAGCAAGGACTGGGCAGATGGTGCAGAATCAGGTGCATGCTTCAGTTTGCTGTGCCTATGGTTGCTGTGAGTTAGAAATAACTCTGTGGCACTAAGCAACCACCCATCTTTATAAATTTTAAACTTGGCTTATAAGAGAAAATAGCAGAAATTTTAGAAAACTTATTTTTTTACTTATCTATTTATTTATTCCCTATTTCCAAAGCAATTGGCCCAATAACTTTATGGTTGAATTTTATCTTGATCTTTAAGGAACACATAATTATATTGTCATATATGCTTTTCTGGAGCATTGGAAAACTATAGGCTCTGAGTGTAGCATAGCTGAGAAAATTATTCTAAAAAACACTGCATAAGTGCAGGGAATATTTGGAAAACAGTAAATCCTGGCTTTCCCTCACTCATATCAGTGTTAGAAAGTTGTTAATAGTTTAAGGAGTTTGGCATTTTTCTTTCATAAATACATTGTTCTATTTGGAAGAACATATCAATTATCATTTCCAGTCAGTTATGAAAATGTACTATGTTTGAAAAAGCTGTTACAACAACATGGGAAATACGGTGATATGTGAATTCATACTGTGTCCAAAATAGTTTTGCAAAGATGAAAGACCTTTATTTTCAAACCAAATAATGCAAAATGACCTTTAAATTGAAATATTTTAAATTTACTCAGAAAATGCAACTGTTAAAAATTAATGAGTCATACCTAATAGAAATAAAAATTTTATGAGACAAAATATCAAAATTGATATTTAGGGAAAATATATGCTCTCTTTATAAAAGACTGCAATTTAATATAACTAACAGAGCTCTTATTAATCAATTTTAAAAGTCAAATAAATATAAGAAAGTATATGAAAGTGTTCAGAAAACAAAACCCTAGTCTTATTAGAAATGAGTAATAAAATAGTAATGAGCTAGTACTCTTGACCTAAATATTGGCACATGTTCAAAATATATTGTCTAAGTAGTTTGATTTCAGATTTCATAAGTTTGTTGAGGAAAAGGTACACCCATAGTCATGATATGTATGTAACTGGTGAAAATTTTGGAAGATGATAAATGTGCATGCACTTCATCTCGGCTATTTCATATTTAGAAAACCATGTGACTGAAATATTTGTTGAAACACTCAAGGGAATATACACAAATGTGTTCACAGTAGCATTGGTGTGTTAGTCCGGGTAGACTAGAGGAACAAATTTGGGTAAAGCCGGGTGGTCTCTCCACCAGCATCCAATTTCTCAGACGCTGCCATCTTGTCTTTTCCGTGATTCATCGTCTCTCAGACTAACTCCCAACAACCGGGGGAAGATAGTTCTCACCTGCACTTGGGATATATCGTGAGATTTCCCAGAAGTCTCAGGAGAAAGCCATGCCCACATAGAGGCCTCATTGGCTACTCAATAGCTATCTCCAGATTAACAGGCTAGACTCCACCCCTATATTTCAATCATAAAATTAACATAAGCACATGATTGTCACAATTGGTTAAATAGAAATTTTTTTTATAATACAAATAGCTAACCAATTTAATATCCATATAATTCAACAAATAACAGTACATCCAGAACTAATGATTAGAATATTGGACAAAAACAACCCCAAAAGTGCCACTACATAAATTATGCTAAATAGAATGAATGTGGCATATACAGTGATTTGATTTCAGTCACAGATACACATTTGCGGCAGCTGATTTTAAAATGGCATAATTTTATATGAGTTTTGATGTCCAAAATGTATTGTTTAAGGGAAAGAGAGTTAGTCACAGAATTCCGCCTATCCATTTAGCATGATCTCATTGTGTGTGTCCACTTAGCTAGGCCAGGATTCTTAGTGGCCTAGCAGTTAAGATGTAGTAATCTCCTCATGATGAAATCTCCTGGGGGGTATGACCTACTTTCAACATAAGTAGGAAAGTTTACTTGCCTTTTGACTGGGTCTAGATCCTACAGCTGACATCATTTAACCTCTCCTTTGGACTTCAGTCAGCAGCCTATTGATTGCCAGCAGATCCTAAGATCTTCAGTATTCTGTCATTTTACCTACTGACCTTGCCTTGATTTGCCACTGCAGCCAGAAGTCTGCCATCTGCTGTGTTAATTTGGATTCTTCAGCCCACCTAGCTGTATGAGCCATCAGAAACCTCCAGACTGACCCCTGATTCATGGACTTGGTATTTCCTGCCCCTATAACTGTGCACGTCATTTCCTTGATATAGCCGTGTGTGTATGTATGTATGTGTGTGTGTGCTCTAACTATTTATTTACATATATATATGAGCTTTTGGTGGTTTATCTTCTGTAGAAAATCAAATCTAAAACACAGATTTTCTCTTTTTAATCCCTGTCCCACAAGAGAAGTCAAACGAAAGAGAACAGAGGTAAAAAGTTGTCAATTCTTGGATTTCCAGAATCTGTGGAATTAAATGAAAAGCATTGAGTAAGTGAAGAACAGATTTGGAAGAGGACATGATGTCATGGAAGGCACCACTCTGATTTCTTCCACCATGGAGAGGAGAGGATAATTAGAGGGTGAGTGAGCGAGATTTTTTTTTTTAATGAGAAAAAAGGGAATTCAATCTCTCAGCAGAAATGAACTGGATTAAACCCAGGCTAGGGAAATGACAGACACTGGTTTTGAATATCTAACTGTAATGAAGACTTAAGCCTGCTTTCCAGGATACAACCCTGGAGCAGAAGTGGCTGTGCAATACAGTGTACCGACTGGGCCAATTTAAGTTAGCTTCACAAATATAGCACTTTTAAGATAGTGTCAGAGTGGTAGAAGGATTCATATTCTATCAAGGGAAAAACACAGTAATTTTTCTCAGGCCTAGAATGGCACGAATTTAATATAAAAGGGCCGCTGACCAAGAATCCATGACCCAAATTTTATTAGACAAGAGATAGCTAGATAGATAACACAGCGGAAAGACACTGATAAGATGCCATCACAGTTCTTCTCACGTCTTTTCACTTTGTAAGCTCCTTCTGAGGAAGGGCATAGATTATGACTTGGATATAATATTTGCTCCAATTGTATGAGAGTTCTTAATGTAGGTTATTAAAACATATCAAACCAATATTTTTGCATAATGGTGCTATACAGTACAAACTGCACTGAACACCACTCAAATCTCTCTCCCTTCTTTAACTTTCTGTAAATCCTAAATTCTAACAATTTGACTCCTTATGATTTTTCAGTGGGCACATAAATTGATTTTTTTCCTTTTAAACATCCATACTATATTGGAAATTTTCAGTAGTGTACACTTCTATAATTAAAAACTACAATTAAAATTATGATTAGTACTTTCTCCTCATCTATACAAAATAGTAGCATAAAAGGAATCTCAAATTACTCATTGAAGATTTTGTGTGTTCAGAGTTAGCATGCCTTTTATTATTTACTGACTGAAGTACTCATTCTTATTTTCTGCCTTAAATTTTAAAATAATTTAACCAAATAAAATAGGTGAAAAAATACAATATGAAAAGCTCTTCATGGGCTTGTTTTTTTTCAGGGCTATTATTAATTCTGTCCATAACTGCAAGCTGTAGGATTCAGTTTTTCAGCATTTTCTCCCAATGACGTCTGGGCAGAATCATGGGCAGTTTGTTTTCTTGCAGATTGATACAGCATTGTGATACTCAAACCATGTGGACATTTAACCGATCATGAAAATAAAGCTAAGTGACTGGTGTCAGGAATCGTCATATTTCACTCACCTTTCTAATTCCTCAGAATCAAAGGAAATGGAGTCCAACTTAGACTCTGTGAGCTATACTACTGAGTCTCCACTCCCAAAGCGATTTCAAATTTGTCATTTTTCCAGACTTGTTGTGTTAGTCCAAGTAGATTAGACAAACAAATCCATGGGCACTCATATGTATAAGAGGTTTATATACAAGAGCAATTGAACATTGAGAAAACATCCCAGCTCAGTCTAGCCCAAAGTCATATTAGCCCATATGTCTGATACCAATCTATAAGTCCTCTTCAGACTCACAAAACACATGCAGTGACACCAGGAAAATCACAGGCCAGTGAGTACAGTCTTGTGAATCTAGTGGTGGTAGAAACATCTCAGCACTGGCAGGGGTCTCCCTGTGGCTCCTTCTGTTTCCAAGGCTCAGGATCTATCAGCATGCTGCCATGTGTCTTGTCAGCTGCAGTGTCTCCCAGAGAGTGAGCTGAGAGATAGTTTCTGCCTCCAAGTAGGAATTAACACATTTCCCAGAATTCTCAGGAGAAGACCAGGCCCACACAGAGATTTCTTTGGCTATCTCCAGATTGACGGGCTAGACTCCATGCCTACACTCTTAGTCTTCAAATTGACACCAGATTAGGTGACTGCCATACTTGTCTTGCAATGGTAAGATAATGGTCAGCATTGTCTGTAAATGTGAAAATATTGGAGTATTCTCTATTGTCTTGCTTCATAAGTAGGCCGAACCAAAATACTGTTGTCCGAAACAGCAATTTCTAATCGCTGCTACCTAATCGCTGTCAAGTTGCATGAAATCTTGGCCCAACCAATTTGACACATGGTCTATCACAATCTCTTAAAACAGGAAACTGACTGAAAATCATGCTGATTATGACTTTAATAGCAAATCCTGGGAAAGGAGAAGGAATAAGGAATGGATGGCCAGAGTTGAGAAGCTAACTCAACTCTAACTTTGGTATTAGACAGGGAAGCTGGCTGTAGTTCAAGTCCTTAAGTCCAGCATGGTATGGTTAACTTCAGCTTGATTCTGGTGATCATAAATACCCAGGATATCTAGTGGTTCAGGCACTAGAAGTTTCAACACACCTAATGTTCTATAGTTGAGAAGATCTGTGGCATTAAAATTCTAGGTTGTCCAGCAATGTTTCAGGGCACACAAAAATAAAGTTTTACTTCCCCAAGAGAAGAAAAATGCTTTTGCAGGTCTCATGTTCAGTCTTATTCAGCAGTAGAAGCCAGGACATGTGGAAAGGAGCTAGCAATATAAACAAATGAACTTCAGGAAACTTGTAGTTATATGCACAAAGAATTGTCTGTTCATCAGCTGGAGCACACCAGAAATTAGAATATCTATTAAATTCCACCAAAAGATCTCCTGGAAGCTACTATTATACTCTCTACTTTGATTTAAATTGACTCAGACATTCGCCAGAAGTGGGTCTTTAGGTTGAGAGCTTCAATCTTTAGACTCAAAGCTAAGAAAGTCACAGCACAAATGAATTCTTTTGGCTACATGTTTTAATCCTTTCCCAGCCATTGTGCTTCCAAGAACCCTGGGGATATATGGCATGGATACACCACTAGAATCCTTCTAAGAAGCATTTTTCTCTGCGATCCTAATTTAAGTCCACACCATTTGCTCTGTATGTGTGCATTCTTAAGTTTAAGTTTGAGGGTGATTTATTGTCATTTCAAAGCATATGCTATTTTGTGTTTTATAAATGGAAACTAGATGAGATGTATCCTTTGAAAGACATTCTTTAGGGCTATGTTTAATCAAACTCTAGCACTCAGAATAATAGTGCTGTTGGCAGCATTTCAAAATAAAGGACACTCTGAGGACAGGGCATAAAATTATATTATAGCAGAAAGCAGAAGTCATCACCATTAAGTTGATTCTGATTCATAGTGACCTTATAGGACAGAGTAGAACTGTCCTGTTGGGTTTCCAAGGTTATAGATATTTATAGAAGCAGACAAACACATCTTTCTCCTAAGGAGTAGTTCAGGGTGAGGGGTGGGGGGTTGGGGTTCAACTCCCTTTTTTTGGTTAGCAGCTAAGCACGTCATTCATTTTTGTTGCTGTTGCTTTTAAGGGCAATTGAATTGGCTCCAGCTCATAGTGACCGTCGTCTTAAGCACAGCAGAATAAAACACGGCACCATCCTGCCTCACCTTCACAATAGTTCCCATGCTTGAGCCCATTGCTACACTATTTGATGGCCCTCTCCTTTACTAAACATGGCATTCCTTCTCTGGGTATTGGTCTCTCCTGAAAGGATGTTCAACTATTTATGATGAAGTCTTGCCCTCCTTGCTCACAGGGAGCATTATGACCACACTTTCCCCAAGACAGATGAATTTATCCTTTCGGCAGTTCATGGTACCCTCAAGCTTCTTTGTCATCACCATCATTCAACGACATCATTTCGTCTTTGATCTTCTTTATCCAATGTTCAACTTTCACATACCAGGGATTGGGTCAGGCACTCCTTAGTTCTCAAAGCATCATCCTTGCTTTAAATATTCTAAAGAGTTCTTGTGCAGCAGATTTAGGCAATGTAATGTGACTTTTGATCTCCTGAGCATTGATAATGGTCCCAAGACAAAATCCTTGACAACATCAATCTTTTCTCCAATTATCATGCTGTTAACTATCCAGTTGCAAAGATTTGAGTCTTCTGCTGAGTTGTAATCCACACCAAAGGCTACAGTTCTTGATCTAAATCAGCAAGTACTTCAATTTCAACAAGAAAGGTTGTGCCATCTCTATATCAAAGGTTGTTAATAAGTCTTCCTCTAATCTTGATGCTACGTTGTTTTCATATAATCCAGATTCTCTGATGATTTGCTCACTTTACAGATTGAATAACTATGGTGAGAGGATACAATCCTGATGCGCACCATTCTTTATTTAAGTCATGTTGTATTCCTTTGTTCTGTTTGCACAATTGCCTCTTGATCCATGTACAGGTTCTATATGAGCACAGTTTAGTTTTCGGAAAGTCCCGTTCCTTTCAAGATTACCCATAGTTTGTTGTGATGGTCCACATAGTGGAATGCTTTGGCATAATCAATATAACTCTAGTAAACATTGTTCTTGTATCCTCTGCTTTCAGCCAAAATTCATCTAACAACAGCACTGATATCCATTGTTCTACCTCCTCTTCTGAATCTACCCTGAACCCCTGACAGAATATTGCTGTGAATTATTCATAATCCTTATCAAAATTTTACTTGCATGTGATGTCAATGATACTGGTCCTTAATTAGAGCATTCTGTTGGTTCACTTTTGTTTGGAATAGACAAAAATATGAGTCTCCTCCAGTCATTTGGTCAAGTGGCTGTCTTCCAAATTTCTTCGCATGGAGAAGTACGTGTTTCCAGTGCTTCTTCAGTTTTTTGGAACATTTCCGTTGACATTCCATCACTTCCTGGAGTCTCCATTTTGGGCTCATGATTTCAGTGCAGCTTGATGTCCTGCCTGTATTATTAAGGAACCTGAAAGTATACTATAGGAAGGGGTATTTGAGCAGGATAACAAGATGACAAGGTCGATCATAGCCACTTTGAAGTGAAGGATTGTGGTGTGACGATGTTTTAAAATTAGATCAGGGTCTTTTCTGAACAAGAAGCCCTCATGATGCAGTGAACTAGACAGTGGGCTGCAAACCACAAGGTCAGTAGTTCACATCGATCAGTTGCTTCATGAAAGAAAGATGAGGTCTGCTCCCATAAAGATTTCTAGTCTCTCCTACTTCCACCACCAGAGAGCAGTGATGCCCCCCCCCCCCAAAAAAAAGATTTCTAGTCTCCAAAACCCCAGGAAGAAATTCTGCTCTTCCCTATAGGGCTGCTTGTTTAAAGGTGATGTTTTAAGAAAATGCTTATCCTTCTGTAATTTCTCTATTTGATTTTCAAGTGTTAATGGTTATATCAAGCTATGGTTAAGAAAACACTCAACCAACATAAGTACATACTACATATTTTATTTAGTGAAATCAGTAGTGATTCATGGAAGGTAATGTGTGCAAAGTATTGTGAACTCTGCCAAGGATGAGATGCTTCCATACTGGAAAAGCCATATCAAAAGCCATATCAAAAGCTCTTCTGGCCAGGATCAGAACAAGCAGCACAAAGGGAGGAATCTAACAGGACTGATTTTGATTCAGGAGGGGCACATAGTTTCTCCCTTGGTGAAGCTCAGGACCTCTTCTCTTTCCAATTAGACGAACAGAACCCATCCACTGTCAGAACATTTGTCTTCATTTCTACATGGTTCTTTGTCCACTAAGAATACCTCTAGCATCTGGTAATGTCTAGTCTGAAACATTTCTGAAGTTGGAAAAATGCGATTTTATTCTTCCAAAAGAGACGTGGCATTCTAACAGCTATAGTGTTGTAAAATGACATTTTAGAATTTCGACAGAACCCTAGAAGAAGGCCCCTTTCCTTCAAAGTGGTCTTGCAAAGAATTTGAAATCTGTATGTGTTCTCAAATCCTGAGACATGGGGACTATGGCATGTTTCTTGTATCTGGTAACTTGGTATGACAGAAACTACATTTTGTGCTATGTTAGAAGGTGTGATTTATCTACTGACATCCATAGAGGAAGGAAACAAAATCCTCTTGAATGCATGAGAATCTGTAATTCAAGGGATCTTTTTTGTTTTGAATAAATATGTGCTCTAAGCGGCATAATTTTGCTATAGAGGCAGATAGCTTCATGTATGAAGGAGTCTTTGAATTTAGAGGAAGCACAGAGGCCCTGTCTACACCTACCTCATCAACCAATTTCAAAGTCGTTTTGAGCCTAACTTCTGAGTGTGCTAATTTGGAGAGATCTATTTAGAAGTGAGATCAAAAACTTGGTATATTTATGGCAAAGATATAATAAAGGATGACTTCAGCACAGTGAGGGAGTTGTGCGAAAAGATTGGCAAGTGAATGAGAAAAAAGAAGTATTATTTGTACCTCACGCAGCCGTGGGTGGTGCAAACAGTGAGATGCTCTCCCGCTAGCAAAGGTCGGTGGTTTGCAAGGGAACGGGCTATCTGTGGGGAGTATCACAAAGAATCCTACATAACTCACATACAACATGCCATAATTTTATCTTTTTTACAACTATCTACAAACTATGATAGCATTAAGAAAACATTTAATGAAAGTCCATATACACTGTTTCATTTATTGAAATAAATAGTAGTGTGCCATAATTAGGAAGGCCGTAAGAAGCTAATGTGCAGACAGTAGCTGGTGGGGTCCAAAAAAATTGTGGGGGATTTCTTGGAGCTTTCTATTCTATTTCCTCACACGCTTTTGGAAGTCCCTTTATAATTACTAACTCTAGCCATGGGGTATGGGGCACAGTTCTACTCCTGACACACGTGGCCAGGAGGAGGCACTCACTTAACAGCAGCTCCTTATTTGTACCTGAGGTCTTGATGCTTAATTAACTTTCCAAAAACTGTAGCTGAGACAAGCTTTTGCTTGTGCTTCTGAATAGGTTTCTGCTTAGTCAGGCCAGAGCTCAAAGCCACCTGCCAAGTGACCATGCAATTTGTGCCCCGAAGAGAAGACTCCAGAATAATGAAATTCCCAGATCGGAAGGCTCTTCAAAGATGATCTCATTTAACCATCCACCTAATAGCTCTTCCTTAACGTCTCTGTTTCAGGTTAATCTAATGACAAGGAATTTATCCTCTCTCAAGGCAAATGCTTCATATTTCTACAACGCAAAAATCTTGCTTGTTGAATGTTGAATTCTTTCTATGTGTAGCTTCTTCTATACACTTGCAAATGGACAGGCAACAAATGCAATGTTCCCGCTTCCTGGCAACTCCTTATATCCTCTTGTCCGCTTTTTCTCAACAGTTAGCATTGTCTCCAAGTTAAGCCACTTTTCATCTAACATGGTTGTGGATCATGTGCCAAAATAGCTGCATTCTTTTTCAATACACGTAAGTTTGCTTATAACTACTTTGAAATATGGTCAGAATCCTACCTATTCCTTATTGAGACATCCCTCTTACAGATGTTATTTACATCAAAACAAGGTTTACACTATTTGCGGCTATCTCAACACCCTATTGATTTGCTGTAGCACCTTCGTGAATGAGATTTCTGCATCAGGTGTATTTATGATGAGACTTATTTTACACATACTTATATAGTTGCTTTGGACTACAGCGCTGAATCTTATATATATATATATATATATATTTTCTTTATTAGACTATAGTTTGTAAAATTGAACACCTTATGATCTTTTTTGCATCCAAATTTAGACAATCAACACATTTTCTCTCAGTCTCCCTTTAAATGAGAAACAACAAAAAAAAACACTACCTCATAAGATGGTTTTTGAAGGCTATGGCTTAACACATACAAAATACTTAGAATCAACAACTTGATAATAGGCACACAAAAAGTAAATTGCTATCATTTTGAGAGCAATTCTATTCTATAAAAAAGCCCCAAGCAAACAAACAAACAAAAACTAACCTTCTTTTAGCATTCAATTGCACTTGTTGAAATTATATGAATAAACCCCAACTTTTTCAAATAAAATATTTTAGTCAAAATTATAAGCAGAGGTTGGAAGAACAGTTGTTTATCAACATGACGTAAGTGAACATAAGAGACCTCTGCAGATAAAAAGAGCAAAAGGAAAATATTGACAAAAATATCTTTGTAGACTTCCAAATAAGGGGGCCATATCATTGGACGAGTTGACGCTAATTTTGAGTAACTTTATGAAATTCGATTTTCCCACCTCCGAGAGCCATCTGCTACTAGCAAATTCTAAACCTAGCAAAATGATAAATGGCTTTGCATCTCCTCTATGTGGAATCATTACTCAAGACAGTAGGGTGGTTCCAAGGAGTTCGTGACAAAGCATCATGTGAATGAGAAAGATGAAACTTTCATTCCGGCTCTGTCTCTTGGTTTGTGATGTTCTCAGGTTCACCTTAGCTGTGTGGCCCAGGGAAAGTTAGGAACTCTTCAGTCTTTCAGTTTAATCATCGATCAGCGTAGAGTACCTTAGAGTTGTGAAGGATTTGACATAGCATGTGTACATGGCCAAACATGATTAATACTAGAAATCTTATAAATCAGTCCTATGACTGGATGGGGATAACAGGGATCCTGAGAATCACTGAATGTCTACAAAGTTTCCACAGACAGAACTTGAAAAATCATCCATGTCAATGATACAACACACAAAAAAGATAATAATTAGAGGAAACTGAATATTTTTAAAGACCGTTCAGAGATCAGAATGGAAGTTATATCCTCAAAATGATAACTTTTCATTTCATAGTTGAAAACAAATGACACAAGAAGGTCAGATGAGCTTGTTAAATGACCTAGTATTCTGACATTCAATTTCATTAAAACATAAAAAGCACTTTAAAGTTTGTAACTTCATTCAATCTTTTTAAATATGCAATTGCTATAAGCCAGATAACTCAGACTATAAGAGAACAATGTTCTTGGTTGTTATAAAGTCTTTCTTGTACTCATCCAATATTTGATCACTCTAAACCTGTGGCATAGTAAATTGGAAATATTTTTACTCAGTAATCATTGACTCATGGAACTCTGTTAACGTTTTTTCTCTCACTACACAGGACATTAAGCATGAAATGAAATCCAATATCAAGTAGCCAAGGCTGGTTTGAATAGCTTTTCTATCGAGTCAGTAAAATCTTTGTTTGCTTTGTAAACTGACAGTGTAATGTTAGGGAATTAAAATGCACTTATCAAGTGAAAAAATTCAGTAAAGTTTGTATAATAACACTTGAGGTATGCAAGCTCATAAAAGGTAAGCATGGATTACTTTAATTTTGAGTGGATGATTTCTGAAAACCTAAAGCAATCTTTAGCAAGTTCTTTGAATGGGGAACATCTTTCAATTGTCAATTTTCTATTTTATAGTATGGTTTTTTACATTTTGTTATTTTAAAATGATACATCTTATATTTACTGCAGTTAATTGATTTGGAATCTCTAAAAGTTTATACTGATAAACATTTTAAATAATAGAGAATTTTAATTAACGAATACTTAAAATCTCTATTCATTATAAATACATTCCAAATGGTATGTGGCAGTTAAATAATGCTCTGTCAGGAAGAATTAAGAATGAAGGGGTGAAGTCTAGCTTGTCACTCAAGTCATAGCCAATGAGGATTCTGTGTGGGCATAGACTGCTTCAGAGGATCTGGAAACTCCTGTTTTCCCCTTGGAGGTGGTAGACCCTCGCTAAGCTCAGCCATCCCTGTCAGACATCCTACCTAATAAGCCAAATGGAGACAGGCTGATGGCAGACAGAGCCTCAGAGCTGGAGATGCCACATGGAGAGCCCTGACAGTGCTGACATGCTTACAATGCAACTGGATCCATAAGACTTTCCACCATTTATCTGTGATCTTCCTGCATTGGGTATCATTTGCATGTGGTCATGAGTCTAATGAGGACTTTATAGATTGGTATCAGACATAGGCTAATATTGGACTTGATTTAGACTGAGCTGGGATGCTTTCTTAATGTACAATTAATTACTCTTTATATACAGCTCTTTCTTATACACATGAGTTTTTATGAATTTGTTTCTCTAGTCAAGCAAGACTAGCACATTGTAGTTGTTTCATTTTTCAAAAAGAACATCCAAATAAATCCAGATACAAACTTCTATTCAAACAGATCAGGGAAATATGGTGATTTTTTTAAAACAGCTTTATTGTCACTTCATTTGCATATCATACAATTCAATAGTTCAACTACATCAAAGAGAGTTGCACAGTCTTTTCCACAATCAATTTTTGAACATCTTGTTTTCCCCTGTGCTCATTGTGATTCCTGTAATTTTTTTCAACTTTGACAAAAATATACACAATGAAATATTCATTAAGTCAACAACTTCCAGATGTACAACTCAATGCCATTTATTAAATACATGGTGCTAAACAATCATCTTTGTTACCCTTCTCTGAATTATTCCAGTATGGTGATTTTCTATGTTATAGTAAAAGCACGATTTTATGAACCTCTGTGTGATGAGGTTCATGGTATTTGACAATGGGCACATATAGGATTTATAAATATATACAAATAGGGACTCCCCTGAAAAAAAGACAAATGAATTATGCTGGCTGGACTGAGCAGAGCTTTTGTAGTATTCATGTTTCCTCCTAGAGGAGCACTGAGCTGCTCTCTCTGTGCACCCAGTGGTGTCTCCTGCAAAGGTCCTCTCTCATCACAGTGACTATTTTCATAAAAGCAGTTGTGCTGGGACCTCCTTTTTTGTGTTGGTCGATTTCAGAGAACAGTGTGCAGCTGTGAAATCGTGTTTCCTGCTTGGGTAAAATGCTGCAGAAACTGTTGTGATGTTGAACACAGCTTACAAGAAGAGGGCTGTGGGAAAAAAACAAGTGTACATGTGGTTTTCTCATTTCAAAAGAGGTAAAATGTCAATTGATGACAAACCTTGTCTTGGAAGTCCATCAACTTCCCGAACAGACAAAAGTGTCAACTCAGTGCATGTGGAGTTCCTTTCACCATGTCAGACTGTTCATCAAGTTTTCTATTTAGAGTAGTGGTTCTCCACCTTCCTAATGCTGCGCCCCTTTAGTACAGTTCCTCCTGTTGTAGTGACCACCCCGACCATAAAATGATTTTTGGTGCTACTTCATCATTGTAATTTTGCTACTGTTATGACTTGGGCAACTCCTGTGAGAGAGTCATTTGACCCTCAAAGATGTTGCAACCCACAGGTTCAGAACCGCTGATGTAGTGTTTCTGTAAAGATAGCATAACAGTTTGCAGCAAAAAAGGCCTGCTTTGTGGCAGACAAGGAACTGGTTTTGCAACCATGGCAGTGCAGCCCTCTACTTATGCCTGCTTTTAACAAAAATCAGCATGCCTCTCTTGTACCATGCACCTTACTCACCTGACCTTGCTCCATGCAACTTCTTTTTTGTTTCTGGAAATGAAGAGAAACATGAAAGGAAAATGATTTGATGACATAGAAGAGGTGAAGAAAGAAAACCATGGATGTGCTGTCAGCCATCTAAACACATGAGTTTGGAAAGTGTTTCCAAGAATGGAATCAAAGATTTGATAAATACATTAAGTGTAATGGGGAGTATTTGGAGGCTGAGCCCTGGTGGCATAGTGGTTGTGTGCGGGACTGCGGCCCACTGGGTTGGCGGTTCAAATGCAGCAGCAGCTCTCGCACCAGAGGGCAATGATGCCCACCCCACCCCCCAAATGGGGAGTATTTTGAAGGTGATAAGGTTTGTTTTGCTAAAAAATAAAGACATAGCTTTGGAAAAAAATTCCCTGGTTTTTTTTTTGGTGGGGGGGAATGGGGGGAGTGGCGGTACTTCTTCGTATACTAAAATGAGCTCAAGGTAGATCAAAGACTTACATGTAAAGTTTTAAACTATAAAATCTATCAAAAAAGTTGAGATACATTTAAGGGCTCTACTTCAGGTGTTTGAACTATCATGTTGTTGTCAAAGGATAGTCAAACGAACTGCCAGAAGAACAAACACATCTGCCTTGGAAGAAGTACAGCTAGCATGCTCCTTAGCACTGAGGGCACTGAGATTTCTTTTCACAGTCTTTAGTCATATCATCGGGAAAGGCCCGTCTCTGGAAAAGAATATCATGGTTGGCAAAATAGAGCGTCAACAAAAAAGAAGACCCTCAATGGGATGGATTGACATGGGAACTGCAATAATAAGCTCAAACATAGCCACAGCTGTGGGGATGACAAGGGACCTTGCAGCGTTTCATTCTGTTGTACACAAGGTGGCTAGGATTTGGATCGGACTCTAAGGAATCTACTAACAACAGCAGCAACACATAGAATAAATATGCTAGCAAACCTAACTGAAAACCCACAAATAGAATAACACAAACTAGTTGATTGGAATTGCCCACCCCATGTCTCCATTATAACCCTTCTGTGCATTCAAAGATTTCCCCAGAAGAATAAAAAGGGAAACCCATTGGCTGGGTTTCTGAGAATAAAAATTGGCCATATCTGGCAAGAGACTAATCTCTAATATTATAGAAAACTTCCACACCTTAATAAGAAAAATAGCCCAATTTTAAAAAAGGGAAGAAGAGAAAAACAGACCCTTCCAAAGAATGCAATCATATGGCCAGCAAATAGATGAAGAAATCTTATGATCATTAGCCATTAAAACCTCTTTATGCTATCCAACTGACATCACAATCCTGTACAGGGTTTCTGTGGCTTCAATCTTTACTGGGGCAGATTGCCTGATCTTTGAAACTCCATTACAGATATGCAAAACAAAGCAACAATGAGATATTATCTTCCCCTAGTATTAAAAGTTACAGTTATCATGATCCCAATTCTACCTTACAAATCTGCCTAGATCAGAGAATGTACACTGGTATATATAGGAACTGGAAACATAGGAAATTCAGAAGACATTATCCCTTCAGGACCAGTGGTGAGAATAGTGATACTGGTAGGGTGGGGAAAAGGAGGAGGAAGAAAGATAAGGATCTACATATAACAACCTCCAATGATAAGGATCTACATATAACCTCCTCCCTGGAGTATAGACAACAGGGAAGTGGATGAAGGGAGATATTGACAGTATAAGATATCACAAAATAGCAATAATTTATAAATTATCAAGGGTTCAAGAGGGAGGGTGGGAGAGAGGGAGGGGGAAAATGAGGAGCTGATAACAAGGGCTTAAATAGAAAGCAAGGGTTTTGAGAATGATGAGGGCAACAAATGTACAAATGTGCTTTGAATACAATAGATGGATGTTCAGATGGCTATATGAGTTATATGAGCTCCCAATAAAATGATTTTTTTTTACAATTCTGGGATCTACATATAATCTCCTCTCTGGGGCACGGACAACAGAGAAGTAAGTGAAGGGGCACATTGGACAGTGTACGATATGAAAGAGTAATAACAATTTGTAAATTATTAAGGGTTTATGGGGGGAGGGGAGAGGGAAGGGAAATATGGGGACCTGGTACTGGGGGCCTAAGTGGAGGGAGGATGTTTTGAGAGTGATGATGGCAACAAGTGTGCAAATGTCGCCTGCATTCAATTGATGTATGTATGGATCGTGATGGGAGTTGTATGGGCCCCCAATAAAATGATTCATAAAAAAGGTTAAAAAACAAGCAACAAACAAAAAAAATCAGAAAAGTACAATGCTGGTGAGGGTATGGAGAGAGTGAAAGTCTTATACAATGGGACTGAGAAATGGAGCAACCTTTGTGAGAAATATAAGTATGGCAATTCCTCAAAAAGTTGGAAATAAAAATGTTATATGACCCAACAATACCAATATGCAATATATGTCCTAATTAAATAAGAGTCATAACAAAAAGAGATATATGTTCATTCCGGCACTAGTTCCAACTGCAAAGCAATGGAATGGAAGTGTGAATCAATGGAAAAAAGGCTAAAAAAAGTTGGAATACACCAGACCCCACTCATTGCCTCAATTCCAATTTCTCGTGACCCTGTCTGACAGGGTCGAACTGCCTCTGTGGGTTTCTGAAACTAATTCTTCACAGGAGGAGAAAGCCTCCTCCGTGCCCCGTGGAATGACTGGTGATTTCTACCCAATGTTCTGTGGTTAGCAGTTCGCTGTGAAGCACAAAGAGACTCTATGAAATGCTAAGGAATGATAAATAATTTCTGAAATGTCTCTAAGCCTGAAGAGTATTTTGCTGAGTGATATCAGTCCATCAAAATGGACAACTATCACATGAGACAATTATTATAAAAAGTCAAGAAATCTGTTCACACTAAAAGAAGCACTCTTTAACTAAACATTCTTTTATTTGGGCTAGGAGGACGTGGGAAAGTGATCACTAAATAGAGAACAGACACACATTAACTCAGGCAAAGAAGAAGCCCCCCCCCAAAAAAAATACACCAATACTAGATATTGACTACAGAAATTGGAATTCTACAGAGGGCATTATAGACTAACTGTCACAGTAATAACTGGATAATCAATTAAGGATTAATGTCTAAATCAATGTGATGTCTAAAGTATAGAAGTTTATAGTATTAGCAATTAGAAATGTGTTGATTTCTAGTGTTAACATCTCCCAGGGAAAGAAATGGTCAAAATGTAAGAGACCCTTCATGCCAGCAGAAAGAAAACAGATTGTATGATGAAGAGAATTCTCTCTCCTGTTTACACGCCAATGCCTCAGAAGACATTATGTATGTGGTAAATGCAGAGACCCCACTGAGAACTTTGTGCTCCTCTCCTCCAATTCATGTTCTCGCAGCTGGCAATCTGAAGATGAGGTGAGTTTACCTGTCATGATGAGCTCAGTGAGAAAGAAGCTGGGAAGCTCATGTTTGCGTGGACTGATTTCCTCTGTGCCACATCATTAGCCCCCAGTCCCATTTGTGAATAAAGTTTTAGTACAAGTCTCAGAATGGAGAGAGAACGATCAGTGGAAAAACAACTGGTCATGATTGGTAAGGTAATTCCTCTAAGTCAGAAATGCAGAGCAGGCAACATGATTGGAACCAAATAAAGCAAGAGGTGTGAGATTCAATGCGGATAAGAAAACTAAGCAAACTCTAGAGGCTAGCATAATTTTAGGGGAGAAAATTTCAAAAATCAGAGCTGTGTTGTAAAAATGAATTTAAGTGGCAAATAAGCTTAGGAAATAACACATATTTGATCCACTTTATGGCCTTTCACAGAGGTTCGGAGTCTTAAAGCAATGGAGTTGGCTTAATTTCATTTAATGATTTCCTATGTTGAGCATATTTTCATATCTACCCATGTCCCGTGTAGGGCAAATGATTTTATTCTTGTGAACACACAGAGATGCCAAATGGCCTGTGCAAATACATCTCCACAGATTCAAGGTAGTAGCAATGCCTGCTCTACAAGTCCAGAGTGTTGTCTAGGGCACTTGGGGGTGATACGGTCTCAACAGAGAGCCTTGAAAGAAGTTATCAGAGACTCCAAATCTTACTGAGAGATAGCAAAGAGAACAGTTTTAAGGGGAATCCTAAATTAGCTTAGGAGACCAAGAGGTTTCCTTACTGCCTGCAGCACTGTCAAGGTGTGTGGCACCTCAGAAAAATGGCTTTCAGCTCCCCAGACTTTGATTCCATCAAACTGGGTGCCAGTTCTTTTAGGTCATCTAACAGAGCTTTTCATAAAATGGAGAATCTTTGCAGCTGTGAGGAATCACTGCCTGATCATTCGCATAGAACCAGCTCTCCTTCTCTTTGTTCTTTCCCCTCTTGCTGGAGGGCTGGGCATTCACAGAACAGGCCAGTCTTCCTTCGCCCACTCTCGTCACAGACATTTGTTTGGGAGTGGGCATGGCACCTATGCTCACCTGAGTTCTCTGCATGACATACTTTACTTTTCCCTCCTAGGTTATTGAACTCATCAGCTACAGCTGTGCACCTAGAAGAATTCATTTTATTTCCACCTGGAGAGTTTTCTAAGAGATGAAGAAAGCCAAAGAGTTGAGATGCTGACAGGCTTCAATTCCACATAGGGCAGAAGCACCAGTATCTTTGACCTTGGAAGATACATGGTTTAAAAAGCTGTATCATTTTCTTTGAATGTTCATCAATAGAAAAGAGAAATTTCATATTTGACATTTAAAAAAATATCATTTTATTGGGGGCTCATACCAGTCTTGTCATAATTCATGCATACACCCATTGTATGGGAAGCACTTTTGTACATTTGTTGCCATTGTCATTCTCAAAACATTTTCTTTCTACTTAAGTCTTTAGTATTGGCTCCTCATTTTTCCACTCCCTCAATGCTCCCCACTCCTTCATGAACCCTTGATATTGATGAATTATTATTATTATTTTGTCTTATTGTACACTATGTCTTCCTTCACCCACTTTTCTACTGGACTTCTAATTATTTTGCTACTGGAAATTCATGGTAAAGAAACTAAATAATATATTCACCCCAGAGCTGATGTTGGTGGGGGAAAAAAATCATTAACCTTAAGAAATTCATGGAGCCCTGCTCCTAGATCATCAATATGTATGCCCTGTGGCTCACCTCACCTGTTGAGGTTGACTATGATATGTACAGAATTATGAATACTGCCTGAAAACTCAGAGGAAAGTTAAGCTAAACAATAGGTGCACAGGTCCCCCATTCAAGAGAGAGAAGAGTCCTTTCTGCGTTTACATGGGGAGAAGCCACACGTGTGTGTGGCCCACCACGCTTGTTTTCCAAGACTTCTGGGACATTAATCAAGCAGGAGACAGAATGGAATCAGAGAAAACCCTGTCAAATTCCCACATGCTTTGTCCACTTAACTTCTAAGGCCTAAGTGAGAACCTAGTCTACTTCATTCAGAATCCTAGTACCTGCTGCCATCATGGGTCCACATAGTGGGTTACATGTCATGCTGCTAACTCCGTGGTCAGCCATTTGAATCTAGCAACCACTTTCCAGGAGATTGACGTGACTTTCCCCACAAAAGAGTTACAGACTCAGGAACCCCCAGGGTAAGTTCAACTAGGAGTCCACAGTGTCAGGATAACCTGGGGCACAGGCACCAGAGGGTGGATATTAAATAAATACTTATTGAAGATAAAAATCAAAACATTTGGCAAGGACTCCTTGTCTTTGAATATAAGAAAATTGATCCAGTGAATCCGATCCTTTCACTTAATCTGAGCCTCCATAAAGAAGTTAAGAGAAATAGAAAAGAAATTGACCTTCATCCACGTCACTCTTACATTGCTTAGCCTGTCCACTCCTCAGTCTTTGAAACTTTTATTAAGCCCCCTGTAGGTACACATTTCGAATCAGTGTCTTGAGAATTCAGAATCTGCCTGTACATTTCCAGAGCTTTAAATTAGTAGGTTCTCTCTTTTTTCATTGACCTTCTTCAAATTTAGGATCTGGATTAACGTCCCTTGACTTAGCTTTTAAAGATTTTCAAGATTGTATAGTAGCCAATCTTTGAATTTTCCATCCCTCGGTGATTGGGCTGTTTTCTTTCTGATGCTTAAATGAAGGTCGAAAGATATGTCTCAAGATACAGAAAAACCCTATTTACTGATCATTGGGGACAATTTAGCTCCTGTTTTTTCCATGTGTAGGTTTATCCTTTAGGGATAAACACTGTAAATGAAATAATTGGACAATATGTGATGTCCACGATGTGGAAGAAGCTGAACATGTGAGATCACGCAAGTTTCCCTGACTTCATCAATGCCATTTAGAATAGGATCCTGCTTAATTTCCAGAAAAGTGAATGAAGTGAAAGAGCCACTCCAAATCCCACAGGGATTCTTTCCCCAAATCAATCAGCCGTCTGAGTCCTGGCCAAGTAAAATGTCCATGACACGTTCAGACCAGAACGTCTTCAGACGTTTCTGCAAGGCGAGAAATATATAATGGGAGAGGAACTGATGAGGGTGGGTGAAAAATTACTCCCTGTAATAAGTCATGGCAACATGTAGACTACAGCATAATTATGGATGTGTATTTATATATCGCTATGGATTCCAGAAATAGTAAACAGGGACAATTTCTTCATTATCTGATTCTGCGGGTAGATCCTACATCTTCCATTATGTATGTCTATCTGATCCTCCACTTTATTGCTCAAATAAATAGAAAACTCTCTCTCTCTCTCTCTCTCTCTCTCTCTCTCTGAGCAGTAATGCACCATGTGCACGTGGCTGTCTAACGAGGACTAGATGGCTGTTTTATTAAGGGTTCAGAAAATACGAGTGTCTAAAAGGGTATCAGCTTCAAATGGGCAGTGTGGCACAGTTCTCGCGACAGCGCTACAGATGGCGCAGCCGGCTCTGCATGGATCACCCTGCCTCGGTGCCTACCTTCAGCCACTCAAGGGTCAACAAGCAAACTCTTCAATGGGCTAAGATAAGGAAACCACGCCCTCCATCCCCTTCAAAAAGGCCATAAATAATCAAACCAGTGAAAATAAAACCTTTTCATTCTCCACGACTGTACATTGTAATACAGCATGGAGCCGAGAAACAATTTGCAAGGCCATTGAGTGGCTACAATCAAAATGCATCTAGTTATCTTTACAATTGTCTGTTGTAGAAGCATCCTTTGGACATCGTACCTTGAGTTTCTTGGCTATTCCATTACGATTACTGGGAGCCCTGGTGGTACAGTGGGTTACCAGCTGAGTGCCAAGGTCAGTCGCTGGAGACCCTCCGGCGACTGGGGAGAAAGATGGAGTGTTCTCGTCCACTGTGCCTGGCTCAGAAATCCTCAGGGGCGGGTATACTGTAACCACTGCGTTGCTGGGGGTTGGACTTGTCTCAATGGCAGTAAGCTTGTTTATGTCTTGCTTCTTGAAATTGCTACCACCAGAAATGACCCTTGAGTCTCTGGATTTTTAATTTTTTTTTCCCTGACTAATTCACAAGAATTTAAAACTTAAAGCGGATGCTCTCAAGTGAACTCTGGGTTTTCAAGCATTTTGCACATTTCAAACAAGACAACACCCTCTGGGGAGGACAGAGTGAGACTGTCTCTGGAACCATTTATCCATGGACCATTTCAAGTCAGACAGTAGGCCACAGTGACTGCTGCTGAAGCTCACCTTCAAACAATGCCCCATTTAAGCGATTGGGCCATTGTCTCCTTCGGGTTTGGCAAGTGGATAAAAGACTTATTGATTCCTGTTTGGGAGTTTGCTGCTGCATTGCTGCTTCCACGCACTTTCAAACTAGGTTTGAGTTTGAAAAAAAAAATGGCACTGTAGAAACCTTTCCTGGCACTGCCTCCCCAGCAGTGACACGTATCATAAGCCAGCCCCAAGGATGGCTCAGAGCTGCATGAGGAACAGCTGCCGTGTGCTGCTGCAGAAGCTCAAAGGGAAGAAGAAAGATCATGCTTTGGGGGAGAAAAATTGCCTCTTAATTAGCCTTCAAACACTCACGTATTTATCATAAACAACACCTCATATTAGTCTGAATGTGTCTGGGGAAGAGCGACTTGTCATTTACTTGTCCCAAGTTTACTAGGCTCTGCTTTCACCGCGGCGTCACCTGGTGACAACCTGACAGTCCAGAATGTGGAAGGCACTGGTCAGATGGTGTGTCCTGTCTGCTTAGAAAGGACCATGGAAAGGCCTGGATGGAGGTCTGACAGTTTGTTTGGACTGTGGTGAATAACTTGGTGGGATCTAAGAAGGAAAATGGAGATAACATACCCTTTCAGGCCCTGGTGGCTAGTGGTTGCTCCTTGGTCTGTGGTCCACAAGGTCCGTTCCAAGCCACCGGCTGCTCCACATGAGAAAGGCAGGGGGTTCTACTCCCACAAACAGTCATGGAGCCCGAATCGCAGAGGGCAGTTCTAGCCTGTCCCCCAGTGTCACCTGAGTCTGGGCTGACTCAATGGGAGGCAGTGGATGGATCGGATTGGGTGAAGGTGCATAAAAACAGATCTATGATACATCCTAAAAAATTAAAAATGCTAAATTGGTTGTATAGTATTATAGACTTAATTTTGTAAAAAGAATCCATCTTCCTTATTTGGGCAATGAGGCCATTGGCTTCTCAACTCAAAATTGCCTACATCTGATCCAGAATTCCATATCCTTCCCCGCCCAGAGCTACCTAGCAGAGCCAGCTAGAGAGCCAACAGAGCAACTAGGCGGCCTTGGAATTCAGCAGTCAGACGCAGGGACCATCCACCAAGAGTAAATCTGACCTCAGCCATGACAATAGTATGTTTTCTGTTGTTACTTTCCTCAAGATCTCCAGATGGGGAAGAGGTTTATATCAACAATCTTGAGGTGATTTACATGTATCAACAGTTGGTTAAGCTACATCAGTGAGAGGCCACCCAAAATAAGGCTACACAAGCACCGGGAGCTGTGTGCCCAGGCTGAGAGGAGTCATGACGCTGGTGATGTACTAGCTGGCTCCTGTGAAGCCTCTCTCTGCTTCTGCGATATTTCCGAAAGGACTTTGGAAGTACCAGACTCACTCCTCCGCCCCTGGTGTCAGCTCCCGAACATGCTTACAGAAATCTGTTCTCTCTTTCTGTCACTGACCACTAGTTACTGGTTATCCATGTGGGATGGTGAGGTGCACCTGTTTGCATCCATCTCAGTCACCAGACCTCTTAAGACTGACGTGGTTTCCTTAGATGAAACGCAAAGAGAGACTTTCAAAACCCACAATCCTGACAGCATGTCTGTGGTAAAGGATCAGCTTTAGACATGACGGAAAAGTTTCATTGAATGTCTTTGTTAGACTCAGAAAACAAGAGAATGAAAGGCAAGAGTGAGGCCAGGAGTGCTTCGGGGTCTGGGAAAGTGGTTGCTGTGTAGCCACAGGGAATAGGGAGTGTAAAAAGCTTCTTGCACACATCACCGCATCTATAAAAACCAGAACCACTTGGCATCTCACTAAGTAACAAATGGATCTAAGGCTGTCGAGATGGGATGTTGGCAGGAAATGGTCCCTGGGGCTATGATATTTTCGGACTGTGTGCATTTTGCTGTAATGCACAGATCATGGGTTACTGAGCTGAGCTGTGTCCATGTATTTTTTCTATTTCAAGACTAAATTTTGCAGGTTCTGGTTTGGCCCACGAGCACGACTTCTGGAAGCAGAGGGGAATACATGTGATGATGGAGATAAGGAGACACTGTACATTCTGCTCTTGAGGTACAGGAAACAAATGTGAGGTACAGAAAAGAGGTTGGAAAGACAAAAGAGACACAGGAGAGACAAGGGATTAACGGTCTTTGAGTCTGCACAGACTCCTGTGGAAAAAGAACGCCCACCCCCACCCCAACAGGTGTTACAGCCACAACGTGTTTAATTTTAAATGTCCCTTTGCCCAGAATGAACTCCCTCCCCTGCAATTGTTTCTGTCTGGGAAGAGAGAGGAACCCAGTTAATTCAGTGCCACTGAAACTGTTCATGTAAGTGTCCACTTCTCATCCTACCCCAAAGCAAAACTAAACTGTCCCCCCACCCTCATAAATCACCCTTGACCAGGCTGCTGCTGCCCTCTCTTCCAGAGAGCGAAACAGTAATGACAAAGCCCCCCAAACAAAGGAACCAGCAAACACCCGCTGATGAAACACGAGAAACTCGAGAAACTCAAAATCCACCCTCCACCCAAATCTGATACCCCTGAGCGTTTAAATACCACGCTCCCTCTGACTTCCTGGCAAGATTTACTCTGGAAGTGGAATAGACACTTCGTATTGGCCTGGTAGCTAAACCTCTTGATTTAGGCCTTTTTGATCTGAAGTCTTTGACTCATTGATTTTACTGTGGGTTGTGCTACTTCCCAAATAAGTGGGAGCCTTATTGTTATTCAAGGTGTGTGTCAGTGAAAGTCTGCAATGATGGCGACTTGAAATTGAATTGTCAAACGTCGTTGCAATTGTAAATGTTGTCAAGTAGATTCTGATTCCTGGTGACCTTCAGTGTGCCTATCCAAGCGCTCCACAGTCCTTTCAAAGGTGGGAGGCCTGTTTTCAGAGGTGACCCCCAGTGGGCCCAGATCCCCAACTCTCTCAGTCTTTCAAAAAGTAGCCACATGCTTCAACACTGAACCTTTTAAACTATAGTCATGTATCTTCTAGAGTCTTGAAAATAGTTAGGATTCCCCTCCACTCTGGTAAAGATCTGCAGTCTCAGAAACACCCAGAGAAGTTCTGCTCTTAGTGTCCTTATGAGTCAGAATCAACTCAAAGGCTGTGAGCTTTGATTTTCTTTCTTTTTTTTAAGTACTTCACACACAAACTATTCATAACCTCTTGGGTTATTGTCATACACATGGCTTCATAGGCTCGCGATTTCTGAGTCTTTAATTTCCCAGCTAACTTCCCTGGCTTCACACTGGCCCCCACATCCCAAGCAGGTCCACACATCAGCACCCCTTTGCTTAGCAGGGGGGGGCGGGGGGGCTGACAACATTAAAAGGAAGGCCTTGTCTCTTTTAATTCCACCCAGTCACTAGAAAAGAGGATACTGCAAGCAACCATCTGGAGATTTACTAACAATGGTTTACCCCAGGGATTCTTGGCGTCAGTCATTATGTAGCACAATTACTTTTCTTCCCATGCTTTTTTTTTTTTTTTTTTTTTTTTTGAGCGGTATCGCAGCCGGCTCTTGCTGACGTTGATCAGGGGAGATGCCTTCCCTGAAGGCTAGCCAAGCCGTTTCTTTCTTTCATTAGCTGTGTGACCCTGTTTTCCCGCCGGAACCCAGCACGGAAGTGTAATCTTCCCGCAGGGCCCTTTTGTCGTCTCGCCTGACTCAGATGGCTGAGCTTAAATGAAATATAAAATAATAACCGTCAAAGAAAACAAAGACTGTTGCTTCTAGGACGGTGCCTGGGGCTTGGCAAAGTCTCCTTCCTAGGCCTCCCTACCTAGCCACCACCCTCACCTCTTCCTTGGATCCTTAGGTTGAAGCCTAGCTCCCCAAGCCCAATCCCCCTAACCCACAACGTTCCCTTCTGCCAGGAAGCGCAGAATGACTACCAGGAGACCAGAAACAAAACATTTAAATGTTGCATTTATTAAGGAAGTCTTAAGAAAGAACAAAAACCTCAAAACGATGTCACGGATGTGAAGAGCACTTTTGTGGAGTAAACGGTGCCGTCACGAGCTAGGAGTTCTACTCTGGGTCTCTATCTCGGGGGCGGCAGAGCCCCCAGAAAGACCCAGTTGGAAATGCAATAAAAGAAACAAATGCACCCCATTCACATTAGCAGGCTCCCCTCCCCACACCCCACCCCACATCTCCCAAGATAACACAACTCTAACCCCCAGGCAGGCAAACAGACTACTAAGGTAATAAAGAACTTATCAAATATTTGTATTCAAGCAAACAAACAAACAAACAAACAAATCCTTGAAAACGTCACGTTATAATCAATCACAGGTATATATCTTGCCCCCTCCCACCCCCGCCAGGGGCCGCGGGGAGCGAGGAGGAGAGGGTGAGAATCCGGACAAGCGAACAAGGGTGTGAGAGTCCCCCTTAGGTCCGTGGCTTATACGCAGATCAGTTTCCCATCCCCAGGTACTCCGTGCCTCGCGGGGTCTCCCCCTGCCCGCCCCACCCCCTCCCCCCACTGCTTGCCCACCTGCGGGTGGAGAAAGGCCGCCGCCCCATCTGTCGGCCCCGCAATCCAAGCCAGCGGCAGTTTCCAAAGTTCGGAGCCCTAACTACCCTCTTCTTGCCACCTGCTGCCGGGTCCCCAAAGCCAGGCGCTCTCCTTTTCCAAAGGCCCAGCAAGGGGGCTTTCAGTGGCTGAGCGAAACAGCAGCCGCTCCATGCCCCAAGGCAGGCGTCCAGTGAGATCGGTGACCCGAGAGGTCTGCTTTGCCCCGTCTGGCATGGGCAGGGGCGCAGCCGGGCGGGCCAAGTGGGCAGGCGTGGGGGCAGCTGCCGCCGCGCGGTGGGGGCCGGGGGCCGGTCAGTAGGGCCCCACGACCACCGCCTCCACCTCCTTCGACGGTCTCCGGTCCTTCACCAGGAAGTTGATCATGCCCTCGGACTTGATGAGCAGGTTGCAGCCGAGGAAGAAGATGCCGAAGACGACGGTGAGCGAGAGCACACACATGACGGCGATCTGCACCACGCGCATGATGTACAGACTGCGCTCGTCCGGGCCGCCCTCGGCGAAGCCGTCGTCGGTCACCACGGACGCCTGAGTGCAGCAGCGCACGGCGCGCTCCAGCGCCTCGCTGCTGTTGGCCAGGAAGAGGCCCGCCACGTCGGTCTGGTTGCCCGGCGTTGGATTCATCGCGGAGGCGGACGGGCGGGCGCGGGTCCGAGGGCTGCGAAGGCGGCGGCTCCCGACGAACAGGTGCCGGGCTCGGCGCTGTCGGGCGGACGTGAGCGCGCGGGGCTGCTCTGGCTCCCTTAGAAATTCTCCGGGCCCGTGGGAGTTTCCCAGAAGCCTCTCGTGCGACTCCGACGCGGCCGCCCCGGCCCCGGCGGTGCTGGTTCCCGGCTGGCGCCCGACTGGGGGCTGTTGGAACTTGGCGGGGCTGGGCCGGGCGGGCCGGGGGAGGTGCGGGAGGCGGCGGCGGCGGCGGCTGTTCTGTGCAAACAGCGGCCTCTTCCGGCAGCGCGGTGTCTCTGCACCAGCACTGTGAGCGAGGCAGAGGAGGGCCCCCAGGCTGGCGCGTCTTGGGTTCTTGCTCTGCCGCTTTCCGCCCTCCACAGGCCACGTGGAGGTCACTGCCCTCTCCTGTCTCGATGGATGCTGAAAGCGGCTGCAGGAGGGAGGGGAGCGGAGAGGAGCGGCGGCCGGCCGAAAGTTTCAGGGGCACTGGGTCACATGGCTCTTCTTTCCCTTCACCTTCTGCCCTTCCCACCTCTCCGGGCGAAATGAATCGCAGGTGCCGCCGGGTCCTTGCAAAAGGCACATGTCCTCCCGCTCGGCCCTGTGCCTGACTTTTCTCCCGCGTGCGCTTCCTAGGGGAGGGGGGGCGGTGCGCCGTTGTCTGCTTTATATGCTGTGCATTTAAAAGGCAAAGATGGGCAAGATAAAGCCCGGAGAAGATGGGCATAAAGAGAGGGGGAGGGAGGATTGTTTTTAAGGGGGAAAGAAAACAAGGAAGACTCCCTCCCTCTCTGCAGCAGCGGTGGAGAAGCTGAGCAAAGGAGGTGCTGGTGTGATTTTTGAGGCTACGAAAAGGAGGCTAGAGGAAGGAGCTGTTCTTTGACCCACTTGGAGATGTTACCGAGAACAGGGTGACCCCTCCAGCGAGGGAGGCAGAGGTGTACAGTGTGGTCACTTGCCTGTAATATTAATTGCAGTTGAGTTTTTAAATATGCTTCCAGCCATTCTGTTTGTGGGCCTTAAATCACTTTAAGGGAATTTTTCATCAGCAACTATCGTCTGGGCCACTGTCGGCTGCTGGAAACCCTCCCCAACTAAATGCTGGTGCATTTATCCTGAGTCATTTTAAAACAAATTTCAGACATGTTAAGGGGCTGGCTGAGGCTTTAGCTCATTCATTGTGCATTTTCATGCTGGCTTCAACGGAATTCATAAAACTCAGGTTAAATTTCCTGAGATTTAGAATCCACTCCAGCGTTTTACTCTTTCCAACTTTAAACCTTCCCTTTTTTCTTTTCCCTGCAAGCTCTATCCAATAACTTGAAGCTTAGTCCAAAAGTTAATAGAATGGACTTACTAATTTTTAGGAAATACAGTAACTGTCTTACCATTATCAACTCTGCTCTCAATTCCCTTCTATTTGCTTGTTCAAGTCTCTTAATTTTATTTTCCCAAACATTTCATGGTCATGTAGCTAAAGTGGTTTTTTTCGTATGACTTAAGGACAACCCAAAAATAGAATGAACAGAATTTTTTTCTGCATTTGGATGTTGTGTGGTAAAGTGCTTGTATGTCACCTTCAGTACATTGTTGCTATTATTTCAGGGAGCTGTTTAATACCTGAAGACTCAGACTTCTTGGCCTCAGCCACGATTTATCCAATTTTTGGCTATGGCTTTTCATAATTTGATCAGCTGGGAAGAATGCCCCACTCCCAACTACTTCTTCTTTGAAAATTTATTATTGGAAATTGATGGGAGAAAGACGTTCTTATATCTTACTGTAAAATCAGACTTTTTACAAAGTTAATATGATTATCTTTCAGAATAACAAGACAATGTTTGTATCTGTGAAAAATAAGAGGTTTTAAGATAATAAAAAAAACCAATACTAGTAGGATTGATAGAGGCAAGTAGTGCAATAGAAATTTAGAAAAGTAAGTGGTAACAGAATAGAGGTAGGAGCAACTGACACAGTGCCAGGCCTTGTGTGGAATAGACTTTGGGTGAGGGTCCATAGAAAATGAATACCACCTTCTTTATGGGGCAGAAACAGAAAGACTGACATGATTTATTGTGTAATTCCAAGTCCAGCATGGCACAGTCAACGTGACAGATTTTGAGAAGCATGCTTTGTGAGTATATTTATTAGGATTGAAGTAATAATTGATTTAGTCAGAAGCCAGCAGTATAGTGGATGAATCTTTTGGAGCTGTAGGTAGTTTTAAATCCAGCCAAATCTTTATCTCTGGGGAGTACATTATTAAGTATGGTAACACTGGCTTTATTTCTTCTTCTTCTTCTTCTTCTTCTTCCATTTTTAACTGTAAACCAACCACGAACACATGGAAAAATAAGGAAAAAGATTATGCCCTACCAGTTAATGGAGCTCTCCAGGAATGGTGTTTCGTTTCACATGCCCACCCTGATTTTGTTGCATAAACGCTTCTAGATGATTCACCAGTGCACAAGCTACAAATGTTATTAGCTGGCATGGAGTCGATAGTCATAAAATAATTATCTGATACTAGAAAGGCACATTGCTTTATTTATTAGCTACCCATCACTTTTAGTTCATGGGAGAAAACCAAGTTTAGCTTTCCAGCTAGTTCAATAAGTGTTCATTACTGCATTAAAAACATCTACTCTCTTATGGTTTTCAAAACTATTATTTGATAAAAGTAGTTCAGGAGATGATCAGGCAGTGCTACTATATACTAACTGAAATAATAACAGTGAAAAATGCAATAATATAACATATTATATTATATTATGTTATTATAACAAAAATAATAACAGTGAAAAAAAATACAAGTAACCCCAAACCCAATCCTTCCTTTTTTAATTGAAAACACTCACACACACACACACACACACACACACACATCTCTCTCTTTTCTGATAGCATCTAAGATGAAATTAGGTTCTTCCTGCAGGAGAGAAGTGAATGGTTTCCTTGCTTCTCACAGGTAATCCCTTTGAATCAGTGCTTTTTTTTAAAGGCATGAATAATAGAATAATATGGTCTCACCAGCCACAATATTCTTCCTTGTCATGCTTACACCTTTGCTTTTAGTATTGTTATTGTAATAATGGGCCAAGAAAATCATAATTTATCCCCAAACTGGATCAAAAATATCTCCACCACTGAACATGTGAGAAACATGCTGGATGATACAGCATTGACCTATGGCATCCTATTTTTAGATATGCAACATGGGCCATTTTGCCTCGGCAGAATTTTTGTCATTATTTCATTCTGATTTTCTGACCACTTAAGGATTTAGGCAGTGAGGAATCTGTGGAGCATCTAATCACCTTAAACACATCTCTCCCCACATTAAAAAGCCCAAACAAAATAAGTAAGACTTATAATGGACCTGGAATGGAAAGAAGCAGGTGGCTGCAAGGAAGCATGAAAGATGCAATTTCTCCCAATTCTGAGCTTTTTATCAATTAATCTGAGGCAGAATTTCCGTAGTATGCATTTGCGTGGCTTGACACCAATATTTACATAAAAACACCAAAGCAAAAGCATCCGAAAAGCCGAGGAGTGAAACAAAACCTGTCCAGTAGAATGTTGACTTTAGACATGCATATGCAGACTCATAAAGATGCCTCTGCTATGCAAATGCGTAGTCACATCAGAGAGAACCAATGAAGGTCCCCCATTTCCACATGACGAGGAACAATAGCAGAGTTTATATCTACGCTATTAGTAGTGGTGACAAGAGTCTAAGATTCTGCCTTTGCAAAAATCAGTCTGTCATGAAAGCATTAAAAGTCATTAGGTTAGATATAATTGAACAAGGCCCCCGCCAACATCATCGCCCTGCTGAACTTCTTCATCTGTGAACCATTTCTTCTTTCCCACAGTTTTTTTTAAATCAGTGTATCATTTGGTAAATATTTATGGGGTATCTTGTGTGTTTAGCACTATCCGGTAACATGGATTTAAGAGACCCAGTTTTTACCACCTAGTCATAGGGTAAGCAAATTATCAAAGAAACCATTCTTGTAGACTGTGGTAAGTTCTGTGAGAAATTTATGAAGAGCAGCTAATCCAGATGGGGATGTGGGGTGACTCGGTCATGCTACTGAAGAATGAATAAGAAGAGACCTAAAGCACATAGACTGCACCAAGGGACGAGAGAACATACAGGTTATCTGCACTATTTTGCATCTGTAAGGCATAAGTATTGGCTACTACATAGTGAGGGATGATTAAATCTAGGTTGGAGAGACTACATCAGGAATAATTTTTTATGTCATATTATGAAATTTCGGTTTTCACATGAAAGCCTCAGGGAGACATTGAGGAATTTTAAGCAGTGGACTGAAAAAGTCAGACATACGGTTTAGAAAGAATCTCTGCTGGGCAATGCTAAGGATGACTAAGGTAAGCAAAATCCCCTTGATGAATGCAAAGCGGGGCTTTAGATTTTAATCAACCACCACAGAGATGCCTCGTAGCCCAACGAGACAGCTCCTCCATCCTCGTTTCTAGAACTTTGCTTTGGCATTCCTTTAAGAGAGGGCCTACTACATCCACTGTTAGAGTTCAGTGACTTCCATTGAAGGCACCACAGTTCCTATGACAAACCTGACTGCAGGGACCAGAAAGGCATTTCGACTGTCACTCCGTCTTCGTGATGGATGACTGACTGTTCCTCTGGTTGCAGTGTGTTTCTGCATGTATGGTGTCACGTTCATTCACACAGAGCGAAGTCTCTGAATCTTTCTGACCAGATGTTCTTTGAGTTACTGATTCTCTCTCGGTAGCTCAGAGCTATACTGCTTCAAGTGGATCTGTCGTGGTACGTTGTGAATATTCTTTTTCAGGGTACTGGGTGACTCATCTCCACTTTGGTCATAACCAATCAGCTTTGTGCACTAGACAGCTCATGAAACCCTTGGTATTGCTTTAATCCACTGGGAGTCTGACTGCAGAATGCCATACCACCAGTGCCTAGAGGCTAGTGTCTATGGAACAGGGGTCCTCAAACTACAGCCCATGGGCACATGTGGCCCGCCGAGGACATTTATCTGGCCTGCCGAGTGTTCAAGCAGCCACTGTCCTGCTTAGCAACCTACTCATCCCAGGCCCACAGTGAATGTGTTCATAGTTGTTTTTTGGGTTTTGTTTTTTTAAACTATAGTCTGGACCTCCAATGGTCTGAGGGATAGTGAACTGGCACCCCGTTTAAAAAGTTTGAGGACTCCCGTTATAGAGCATACATAACCACACTGCTAAAACTCACTAGTTAAAGAAATCTGTCAGAGATCCAAGGTATTTTCTAATTTAAGACACTCGCAGATGATTGATAACCCTTAGTGAAAATGATAGTAGTTTTTTTTGACATTTTCGATGGTTAATTCCTAACTATCTCTTATCTCCTATAGCATAAAGTTTATTTGGCTAGTACTTATACATTTGGAGAGGAAAAAATAGGTGGTGGAGCACATTTGCTTGTTTTCGGTTCAAATTTGTATGTCATCATTTCAGGGTGGAATCTAATAAATTTAAAATACAAACAAAATTGATCCCTTTAGTGGATTACTGATTAATATAGAGACGACAACCATACAAACCACTGCTACCTATTATGATGACTCATCACTATGTTTAGGTTTTCTGAAGCTGTAAAGTCTTGCTACACAGTAGCTAGCCTCATCTTTCATGCATTGCATGGCTGTGGCCTTGGAGTCCGTGACCTTGCAGTTTGCAGTCCAGTCCTTACCCATCAGCACCCCAGGCTTCCTCTTTCATTAGCATAGACTGGCTTAAAATTAAAGCACCCCAACATCATTTGGGGAGAAATTTTTAACAGCACTGAGATTTTACTTTCTCTATATATCCCAATATGGAAATTAAACTCTGAGATCTGCTAAAATTTTCTCAATAATTACAAAAAAAATGTCAACCAGGAATCACATAGGCAACAATACTGTCCTTTAAATACAACAGTGAAATCAGGACAATTCTAAATAAGCAGAAATTAAATAAAGTTGTGAACAAAAGACCAACCTTACAAGAAAAGGTAAACAGAATTCTTCAGACAGAGCAACGACCACAGTAGAGAACCTGAGTTTGACTCCCATGACAAACTCATGTACAGAAGTAAGCAAAGTGAAGCAAAACTACGAAAACTAAAATTAGGGAACCAGGATACCAACGCGTAACCAAAGCAATTGCAAAGTCAAAAGAGGAAACAATGCAGTTATAGAACTTCCTGATGGAGAGGAAGTCAAGTAGATCTAGCGGGAGAAGGGGGAGGCAGCATACACTAAGAAGGTAGTTGGCCCAAAATGATAAGAGGCGGGATAAGGTGCTGGGAGGTGTGAAAGCATTAAAGGCAACAACTGAAGCAAATACTTTTATGTACACGATACTGCAATAATGATGATCACCAAATTGATGTGTCGACAGACACACAGGCTGAATATATGTAGGAGGGAGAGCAGGAGTATAAGCAACCACATTAATATAGTTTTTTGTCTTTGTGCAACGACATCGATGGATGTAGTCGTGCATTTGGTGGTAAAGAGATACAGCCAAACACCTTGAGGGAATGAGTCACTGAGCCTAAAGACTCAGGCTCACAATCTTCAAGGGCATTGGGGTGAAGCAGGCATAGCATTGGTGTCTACATCTTCCTGTGGCGAGTCAAAACTGGTCTTCAAACTCAGTAGGGGCCATGCAGAGTGCATCTATGGGTCGCTCCCTGTTCCTAAGAAAGAAGAATGACATAAGTCAAAGACATATGGATTCAAGTAGTGCGATGGACTGGACGAGTGGTCCGTGCAAATAAACATCAGTCCCCATGACAATGGATCAGAAGAATTAAAAGGTATCCTGCTGCCACCATTACCTACTCTGAAAGGGAGCACATTGGAAAATCCTGGATAGAGTGGGAGGAATATGTGGGGGTGAGGACTCAAAGTAATAAAAAAGACCAGACTTACTGATCAGAGAGACTGGTGAAAAGTCATGACTAAGGACCTCCATCACCCTTCTGACTCTGGAAAAGAATGAACCTCCCTGACTCAATATTTTAGCCAAACAATACTCAGGTCTCTACCCATACTCGAATAATCCTCATGAGGGACCCTTACTTTAGAATAATCAACCGTTAAGATCAAAAGGGCCAATTTGCCTACAGACCAAGTGATGAAGGGTGAGCCAAAAAGGAGAAATAGAGACAAACACAGAGAGGAGTAGGGTAAGTGATCTTTCCCTAAGGGGATCACAATGAAGATGAAATGAAAGGTGTATTGTTTGCTGAGTGTAAAGCTGATAATCTGCTCTGTAAATCTTCACCCAATTAACACAAAAAATTAAATTTTTTTCAAAGAATGTCAAATTGTTATGAAGGAAATTGATAATACTTTAGAGATTTACTTGAATGTTTCCTAGAAGAAAAGAGAAATGTGTCTCATTGAAGAATGGGAAGAAAAATATGATAAAATTATCATGTTTTTCCAGGCTAAATTAATGTAAAATTCTCATAAAACATAAATGGCATTAAGTAGTAGAGATGTATAAATTTGTGTATATGGGAATGATTTGTATTCCCTTAAAAAAGAGATGTGATGAGGGAGAATATATTACACAAGATTTTCAAACACTTGAGCATGAATGGAAAGAAATATCACAGTGGCATAGAACATAGGACTATGAAAAATATCCTTATGTGTTAAAGAATTTGAGAAGATAGAAGAGTTATTAAAAATCAATAGGAGAAAAGATAAGTTATAGAATAAATGGTACTAAGAAAATTGGTTGGATTAAATTCAATTATTTCATACCACATATCAAAATGAAATCAATCCACAAATAAATCATGCCATCTAGAATAAAATAAAATATATTTCCCATACTAAATAATAATAATAAAACACTCATACATCATTGCATGCTTGTCCCTACTGAATTACCATAAAAGCTATTTTAGAAGAAGAATTTAACAATAGTACTGTGGTAAGCGGAAATTAGCCCTTCCAAATTTGTTCACATTTCTAATTCCAGAACTTAGGAATGTGTTGCCTTACAAGACAAAGGAAACCCAAGGTTGTAGATACGATTAAATTGCCAGAAGAAGTTCAAATTCATTCTTCCCAGCAGTCATGGATGACCAAACAAAATTCAGAACAGATAAGAATTTGTAAATAATAGGTGAACTGGAATCAGAGCTAGAACAGAAAAAAAGAATTAGGTCAACAACATTTTTGTAACTAAGTTACTTTCTTGGAAAAGAAGGACAATGTACATGTTACAGAGCAACAAAATCACTTGATAAGAAAAGTTGGAAACAATAGCACCCTATTCAAAGATGTCTGCTGCTATTGCTTTGGGGAAGTTACTGTCAACAATCCAGCTCCTATATTACACTTCTGAAAGGACTAACTATATCTCTTCCCAATCTCTCACTCCAGGACTTTTCCCCATAATTTTCTCCAATCCATCATTGTGTTTTTTCATTCAAATTTTAGAAATCCGGGCTTGTTCCAATTCTAATTTGCTTGTTTGGCCATGACTTAGCTGGTTCAAACCATTTCAAAGCCCTGTTTGCTAATTACTTGACTTCAAATTAAAATATTGTCTTTGATTTCCTAAGTAGATCCAATGAAATCACAAGAGTCCTTAAATGTCTGAGAGGGAGGGAGACAACATAAGGTCAGAGTGATGTGACACAAAAGGAATTTGAATTGCTGTTTCGAGTTTTGAAGACAAAGAAAGAGATTTATGAGCTAAGGTACTTGAATTCCCTCTGGAAATTGGTTAAGGACCAAGAAACACAGTCTACACTCTAACCATCAGAAAAGGAAGCAAAGCTGCCCATAGCTTGATTTTAATCCAATGAGACCCATTTTGGACTCTGAAGCACCCAATTGTAAAAAAAAGTATGCTACATTTGTGCCATGTTAAGTGACTAAGTTTGTCGTGTTTTTGTACAGTAGTCACGGAAAACAAATAAATTCAAATCAGTGTATGATTTTCAAAATTATAAGACAATATTAAATCAATTATATGCAAAGTCATCTGAAAAAGCAGTCTACAAAATTAGTTCAAGCATAAGAAAACTAAGCAGTCTGAAAAACAGATACTGGATGATAAAAGTAAAAGAATTTGCAAAGATACTAGCTTCAAATCAGTTTACCCACAAGCTATGTTAGACTTTCAAGAAACTAAGATTCTCCAGCTTCAGAAACTGTGCCACATCATTGATCAACGTGGAGTGCCTGCTTATGCATTTTGAAAACGTCCCCTGACCCTGACACACCAGCCTGAGCTTCCTACGTTGATACCAAAGTACACAGCCGGCTGACGCCATTCATGAATAAGTGCAAAATTCAAAATGAAATATCTAGAAATTCAATATAATAACCTCTTAATCGTGTACCATGACCTCCTGTGGCTTAGTTTAGCAATTGGATGACTTCATATTATAAAGTCAAACAACACACAACATATTAATGTGTTCTGGGAAGTAAAATCATTTGTTATGGCTCTTATGTTCATAGTCTTTATAAGTCCCACCCAGTCACCAATGACTGGGGATTCCAACTCAGGAATGGGTCAATTTTGCCATTCTGCTAGGTATATAAGGATCTTTTGAAAAAGCAGTAACAGCAAACTCCATGCTTAGAAGAAAGAAGAACCAAGCGTAAAGTGTATCCAAGATCTCTGCATAGAGAGGTGGCAAAGGAACAATGTTCAGAATATGAGACCAAGCAAAGAGCCACACTGGGTCTGTGAGACAGAACAGGGGGCTCCCTGCTCCCCTGAAAGAGTACAGCCTTTAGGAAGGAGGCTGGTGAGTACAGTTGGGAGGCCTGGTTGGACGTTTATCCATGCTAAAAGAGCTGTTGTAGCATTGGCCAGAGCAGGGACAGATGAGACCACGTGGTTGAGGAACAGAGAGAGATATGACTGCCCCATGACTGAGAAAAGCCACTAACTATTGAATCCCCCAATGAACACCATAACCATGAATCTTGGCTGAGTCTTGTGTGGCCATTGCAACGGATTATCATACCCAGAAAAAATGAGATTGATATGAGATTGATATCATGTGTCATCAGAGTACGATAAAGAAGGTTAGTGGATGAAGGCATGCCTGACTTCTGCTTCATAGGTACTATCAGGTGTGGAGGTGTGGAGCTGGGCTCTCCTTTCCCCTTGTGTAGCTGGAGGTGATCAGATTTGTCCCCTCCACACACAACCACATAACTTCTTCATTTGTCATATACTATCGGAACATAATCTTAATTAGGTTAAAAGAAAAAATAAAGGGTGTATGCACCAATTGTTTGCTTCATTTTGCAAATTACAAATTATAATATGTTTGTTAGAAATTATTAAATACAATTATATGCAATCAGTTGAAAGAGCAGTCAATTTTGTTAATTTCAGAATAGCATTAAAATACATTACATGCACAGAATAAGTAGCTGATGTTCTGAATCTAAAATTTATGCACAAATTAAAATGACTTATTTTACCTGAAGATTAAAAAGAGAATACATCTGGTGGATATAGCTAGCTTTATGTATGGTATTGGTCAAGGACAGCTATAAGAAGCAACTGTACAGAACAGAGAGTCCAGAAGGAGACCCATACATATTTAGTTCATCCATAGCCACCTAAGAGAATGAAAATGTGTCCACAGAAGGACTTACCTATGAATTCTTGCAGGAGCTTAAGTCATAGCATCCCAAACTTAGAAATGAATCAAATGACCATCAAGATGTGAAAGGATGATCAAATGTTGGCTTAGGCACAAAACATACTACTTCTCAGCAGAACAAATCGGTACAAACAGCAAGTTGGATGAATATCAAAATGCTGAGGAAAAAGTCTTGCACAGTACATACTATATGATTTTAGGTGTATAAAATTCTAGAGAATGAAACAAATTCATAGTAACAGAAGAGAAAACAATGGCTGCCTAGGACCAGAGCAGGGTACAGACGAGGGATAGAAAGCCATGTGTCTGGTTGTTTTGTGTATATATGGTTTGTTAAAGTGCACGTCACAATTACTGTCCATAAGCGATACCTAGAGAAAGATGATTTTTAAAAATGATAACTGCCACATATTTTCTCAGTTTACAAAGTCTTATGCAGAGGGAACCAAAGAGTTAGAAAATTAGAAATCTATTCTTAATTAAGTCTTCTTTTCTAAGGTTCAGGAAAGCTAAATTCATGTAAAAATGATGAAAAGAAAGAGATCAAGATCCAGGCCTACACAAAGTAATTGTAATAAAAAGAGACTAAAGGGAAGAATATCATCACTACAGACAATGAAAGAAAGTTAGGAAGACATGCTTAGCTATACATTTTAATCAAATATTTGAAATTAAGCTGAAATAGATATAAATAATATCGGGTAGTACAGGGTATGAACCACCATCCAAAGGATTCAAACAATCAGGAATTAATAAATATCGGAAATAATTAGTTGCAGAAGATAAATTACTTTGTATACTTATATTGCATAATAGAGTAAGCTGGAAGGACAAAAGACTGAGTGAAATTATAAATAATAGCTTAAGTTAAGAAAACTCAAAGAAAGAAAATCAAAATAAAAAATCCAAACAAATAAGATGAAAAATGAAAATAGTTAGGCAGAAATGGGAGTGGTTGGGGCAAGCATGTGCAAAAATACCCTGGGCAAGTGAAAAGATATATTGGGTTTGGCTCCAATATAAATTAGATAATGGGTTTTATTGGCCAGAAAACAATACTTTTGATCTTGACTGACCAGTAACTTTTGCCAGTGAACTGGCAAGTGGCCTGAGGTCCCCTCTGTCCAGGTTTCTTCTTTCTACACTCCCATTGCTCTCTCTGTCACCTCACTCAGGTTCTTAGTCCAGCACTCTCCCAACTGGACACACACAACAGCTCAGACAGACCCACAGCGCCAATGGAAAATTGCCCAGCTATTCCTTCCCTAAGACCCAGCTATAAAACCCTTCATCTCCATTTCTCCAGGAGCAAGGCTGGGCCTCCCACTCTCACCAGAGGGCAGTGATGCCCACCCGACCCCCCCCAAACAAAACAAAACAAAAACCTCTTCATCTCAGGCCTTCTTGGGCCCCACCAAAGGGCTCTTGAACCTTGCCCGGAAGCTCTGAAATAAACCTTTAAGTCTATTTTCTGACATTGCCCTTTTTCTTTATCTCCGCAGCCAAATTACTGTACAAAAAATCTTGAAGAGTTAATTATAACTATAATAGCCTATATAGATATAAGTAGTCTAGATACACAGACTATATAGAGAGACTATTTATATATACTATATTTTTCTGACCATAAGACACATCTAACCATAAGATGCACCCAGTTTTTAGAGTAGGAAAACAAGAAAAATAATATTCTGAACCAAATAGTACCAAGATACTTATTAAAATAAGGCAAAATATAGTAATATTTGACAGCATAAACTCAACAGTGATGTCAAGAACCATCATCACTTCCATTAACAAGTGGGAGGAGGCATGGGCTATGCCGATCATGTGACCTGACTGACATTGAGACTCCAGTGGGACCTTCTCTGAAGACACAGCAACCCATATCGTGCAAACAGCAGTGGATGGACAGTACGCGGGTGTATGGGATCATAAACAAATATTCAGGAGTACCACACCTTCGCACCATAAGACATACCCTTGTTTTCCCTCCATTTTTGTGAGAAAAGAATGCATCTTATGGTCCGAAAAATAGTCAATTGTCTTCAGACAATAGAAAGGACCAATTCAAATTGATGGCTTCCTAGAGGATCTGCTAAGTTAATTGTGTTCAAGGCAGAGAGGTCAGCGGAGAACGTTATGATGACCTGTTTCTTGGAATTTCAAAAGTATCATTTTGACAGATATTTTCAAAGGATATTGTGTTAGAGCATGCTAGAGAAACAAATTCATAAACATTCATATGCATATAAGGGAGAGTTTTATATACAGAGGAATGGAACATTGAGAAAGCATCCCAACCCAGTCCAGTCATAAGTCTGATATTAGCCCATATAACCGATACCAATCCATAAATTCTCTTCAGACTCAAGAACCCCAGGAAATGATGCCAGGACAACCTCAGGCCAGTGGATGCCAAGCCTTGTGAATGCAGTGGTGATAGAATCATCTCAGTGTTGACAGGGGCCTCTCAGGGGCTTCTCAAGCATCTCAGCACTGGCAGGGGGCTCTAGGGAGCTTTTCTGGCCCCAGAGGTCTGGTTCCATCAGGGTAAGGCTTAGCCCAGGTGGCTTCTTCTCTGGCTCCTCTAGAACTCATGAGCTATCAGCATGCTACCGTCATGTCCTGTCAGTAGAGCATCCTCAAGCAACTGAGTCAATAACCTCTTACTTCCATGGGGGAACTATCGCGAATTTTCCCAGAATTCTCAGAGAAAGCTATGCCCACACAGAGGTCTCCTTAGCTATCTCTAGATTGAGAGGCTAGACTCCACCCCTACACGCCCCATCGTGAAATTGACATGAATACATGACTGCCAGATATTGAAAGAATATGGGGGCTTACTATGAAGGAAGTTTTAAGAAAATGAAGAACTTCATTGATGAAGAAAAGGTCAGGAAATTTACACTGAGGATGTTTCTTGAAATCCAGCAACGCCGCTACTCAATTGTTTTAGGGTAGCAGGGATTGTCTTATAAGAATTTCATTGGCAGTCCTTACTGGATTGATCCTACTGTACTGATCTTGCCCCTTCAGGCTTCTCTTTGTTCCCCAAACTCAAAGAACATTTAAAAAGAACACAATTTGTGTCCCTCAGGGATACTGAAACTTTGTTTTGCTTATCAAAGGTTACAGAATTCATGGAGAAGGATTAGAGAAACAGATATATATATATAAAATCTTCAAAAGTGATAGGAGGAGAAATTTAAAATAGCCTCAAATTTTGATACTTTCATTTAGTGAAGGTGTCAATGATTTTTGCAACAGTACATTTCATTTACCCTCTTGTGTATATTGTGAACATGTTCTTCTGGAGTAGGTTGCCTTTTCGTTTTCTTAATATGAAAATCTTTCATGCATCAAAGGTCTCAATTTTATGAAGTATAATTTTTTTAGTATGTTATTAATATACTTACTTTCTATGTTTTACAGATTTTTTAAAATAAAGTTTAAAATACTTTTATGATATGTTTTGCTTCCCCCTTTTTATATTTAATAAAATTAAATTACATATAATATTGCTCTTAATATGATCTATACCAAAATAATTCTTGCTATGATATTTGGTAGAAGTCAAAGCTTATTCTCATTACAATGCATTTTTATTTTTTTGTTTGTTTGTTTTCTTTTGTTTTTTTGGAGGGCATCACTGCCCTCTGGTGGTGGGAGTAGGAGGCCCAGCCTTTGCTCCTGTGGAGCCGCTGCTGGAATTGAACCTCCATCCCAATGGGTCGCAGTCCTGCGCACAACCACTATGCCACCAGGGCTCAGCCTGTGCATTTTTATTAAAAAAAGATATTTATGTGTTCTGATAGCATCTGATAGCATTAATTAAAGATATCACCTTCTCAGAGGTGTTATGACTGCTTAAGAGTGGAGTTCTTGTTTTTGAAATCTTCAGGGTTTTTTTTTTAGTTTTCTCCAAAATTGTCTGGACTATTTTATATACTTATCATTTCTATATAGATATATATTTGTCTATTACACAACCTCCACCCCCCCCCCCCCACACACACACACAAACACAAAGGGATTTTGACTGGGAATACCTGGGATCTCTAGATTAATCTGTACAAATGTTTAATTTTTCTCAGCAACATTTTATAGATTTCTGAGTAAAAGGTTCACCCATCCTTTATTAGATTTTTTTCTTAAGCACTTGCTATTTTTAAATCCACCACCATCAAATCAATTCTGACTTACAGCAACCCTATCTATAAAGCAGTATAAATTGTTCAGTGTAACTCACTTGCATGAGACAGCTGGAAGACTGGCAGTCCTTCAAGTCTTGAGGGCCGTTGAGTTGTCCTCTGTAGAGCAATTCAGTATATCTGGTCACAGGCAGCAAACAGCAGAGCAGGTTGCCCACAGTCAGGCAGATGACAGAGTCCAACAGTGCCCAGCTCAAGAGATGTATATCCCAGGAGCCTGGCAGAGCAGGACTTGAAGGAACCTCAACTCACAGCTCCACAGTCCATGATTAGGTGTCCCAGGAACAAAGCAGCTCTCTGGTCCGAAGATCAGGAAGCAAGAGAGAGGGCGGGACTCGCTGAGCCCTTCCTATCTCTTCCTATCTCTGCCCTTCAATTCATCCTGTGTGTTCATTGGCCGTGCCGTCACAACAAACCCACCAATCTTCTGTGGCCATGTTGGCATAACAAACCTACCCATCGCAATACTTAAAAGCCCCACCTCCGCCCCTTTTTAATGGTTTGCTGTTGTTTTTTTTTAGTAGTATCTGAAGCTATAACCTGTTTTGTAAATACTTTTCAATTTTTAGAATTGTCCTGAAAAAATACCGAAAATTAGGAGGCTAAAAACAACAGAAATGTATTCTGCCACAATTCCAGAGTCTGTAATTCTGAAATCAAGGTGTTGGCAGGATTCGTTCCTTCTGGAAATAAGAGTAAAACTGTTCTGCACCTGACTCCTGGCTTACGGTGGTCACTGTATCATTTTGGTGGCTCTGTCTTCACACGCTCTTCCTAATTTTTTTGTATGTCTCTATCTGCAAAGATCTCTCTCCTGATCTTGATTCACCAGTGTTTGGTTTTAGGGTCCAGTCTAATTTAGTAGGGTTGGGATCAACTCAATGGCAATAGGGCTAGTGCTTTTTGTTGTTGTTATTGTTCTAATGCTCTAATGTTCTAAGGTTCTAAGATGAGCATGATCTCATCTTAGGTTGATTTTATCTTTAAAGACCCTACAAGGTACTGGAGTTAGAAATGCAATATATTTTTTGGAGACACAGTTCAACCCCCAGCACGGACCTTGTATTGCCCACCTGGCAAGACTCATTCATTTAATAACTTAGAGATTATATTGAGTATTCTATGCAATACTTCATGAACAGAGGCACTTTAAAGTATTCTCCAAGTTTTATATTGTTGTTTTCCTATTGTTGCCACTTACCTATGGTAATATCAATACACCTGTTTGTGTTAAGCTGGGTGCTCTAGAGAAGCAAACCGGCAGCGTTGGTAGATGTATATATAGAATGAATTTTCCATCAGGAAAGTGGATCATGTAGTTGTATAAGTGGGTAAGTTCAATAAGGTTTAAAATCAAGGAGTCAGGTATTAAATTGGAGGTTCCTCCTGTCTCAAGACACTTTTGATGCTAATGACCAGGTTCTGAGGAAGCACCATAGCAGCAGAAGCTGATGATACCAAGGTCACTAGGTCAGACCTATAACCAGAGAGCTAAATGAATCCAAGGTCAAGAGGCCACATAGCATGTCAGATGGCAAGCACCCGAGGGCTCCCAGAATTGACAGGAAGTATGGCAGGCTCTTGGCTCAAGTTTTAAAAGCCCAAGGTTGACAAGAGTAATGCAGAACTCAAAAAGGAAAAAGTCTTTCCACAGCACCTAATTTTTCATATGGGAAAATGATCATACTTCTGATCATACATATTTTTCAATTGCATCAGGACTATGACCTGAATAAGGGGTAATACTCCATCCTAATCTTTTTTTAGGGGAAGTCAAGGCAGAATTCATTGGCCCTGAGCCTCCCACCCATCCCTCCTCCTCCTCCTCCTCCAAGTCAGAGCAGGCCGGAGACGGACAGGGTGACATGACAGACCTACAGAGATAGTCAGGCAGTGGCCCAGGAAGAGGAGCCTGAGGGGAGGGAGGGGGAGGTGGTCTGTCTGGGTGTCCCACCATGGCTGGGGTCACACAGCTTCCTCTTAGAGGTGTGACCAGGGTGGAATGACCCCTAGATCTCTCCACTCTATTCTTCTTACAATAGCTCAGATACTCACATCCTAAAGAGAGGTAATAACATTGTGTTAGATCACAATGTGGAGGATTTCTAGATCCCAACTGCAAACCGCTCAGAATCATGACCTCGTAAAGCTAAAGCTGATATAAAACGCATCTATCACAGTCATTGATTTACTTCTCCAAATAGAATACAGCAAAATCATGGGATGTCATTCCTGCAGCTCAGTTACAGGAACCGATGGCCTCCGTCTTGCTGATACTGTTCCCCCTTGCTAGAACTCTGTGTTCCTTTCTTCTTTGCTAATTTCGATGAGCCAAGTTATGAGGTGTTCTATGGCCGTGTGACAAGGGAAGACTATCTGATAGTACATGAGGGACGGAGGCCTCCGTCCAAGCAATCCTGAAGAAATCAATTCTGGCAACAGCCACACGAGTCAGCTAGGAAGCAGATCCTTCCCTTGAGCAGCCTCGTGGGAACCTTGGGGCCAGAGGATTCTGGGAAGCCACACTCAGTTTTATGGCACACAGAAATGCCAAGCTAATAAATGCCTTAAGCCACTGAGTTTTGTAGTAACTGTTTTCTTTAAACAGCAGCAGATAACTGATACACACAGTGAATTTAGGAAGAATGTGAGTTATGCTAGGGGCTGCTAATTGCAAGGTCAGCAGTTTGAAAGCACCAGCCACTCCGTGTGAGGAAAGGAGGCTTTTCCACTCCCATCAAGATTTACATGCTCAGAACCCCACAGTTCTACTCTGTTCTGTATTGGTGGCTATAAGTTGAAGTGAAATTGATTTGATGGCAGTGAGGCTTTGGGGAGTGTATTTGGTTTAATTTAAGACCGTTTATAAAAACAAGAGGGAGTATGCCAATAGTGCAGAAGGCATAAGAATCCTTACTTTGCTGTGCTTTGGGCAGAGAGCCTATACCAGAACCTGGAAGGACAGAGGCTAACTTGAGAGTAGCTGTGCCTTTACACTGAGGGAAAAGTTTGACTGAAGTAAACTTGTAGGCAAGGAGCCAGGGAAAGAAATACTACATTGACCTCCTCCTTCTGCTTCTCCTGGTCTACTGCCAGGGCTCCCATTTGCTGAACCAATCGGAAACCAAAGGTTAATGACAGTCCTATGAGTGTCCTGTTGCAGAAAGCAGGGTGGAGAAGAGTGAGGAGAGATTGGAAGGGGGGAAATGGGAGCTACCCAGCCCCGTTGAACATTCTTCAGATGGGGTGTTTCAAGCTGACCTCCCTCAGTGTCAACACCTGTCTACCAGCTGCCATCAGGCATATTCTCCATGGCCATCGCTTCTCTGCGACAACAGGACTGTGCTTTCCAAGGACAGATTTTTGCAAAATGGATCGCCAGGCTTTGTTTCTGAGTTGCCTCTGGGTTATTCTGAACCATGCACTTCTCAATGAGCAGCCCACCAAATTAATAACCCTGCGAACTATCCAGAGAGCCGACAGTCTTATGAACAGACACTGTGGTCATCCAGTCTCATAAACGAATGGGCAGTCCTACCCTGTCCTCCAGGTCTGCTATAGAATCACTATGCGGTGGCATCCACTCGATGGCCCTGAGGTTCTTGTTGTTGCTGTTATTTTGATTCCTTGTCCCAACCAATGCACATCAGCCCTGACTTCTCTTAAGTGGATCTTCAGAACTTTTTGGAAGTAACCCTAGTAGCCAGGGGAAATGGGGGGGTGCATATTAACCCTCAGGAAATCTGAGAACGGTGCTTGAAGTTAACTGTATACATTCAGTTTTTTTTCTAAGTTTGTTTAAACCCGATTTATGTGAATTTGACTACTACCATATTCAGCACTTTTTGTCCTTAAATTGAAATTAATGATAATAAGGGGAAATCAAAATCAAAATTAACTGCTTTTTTAGCATTTATTAATTTCCAAAAATTGAAAAAAGTGGGATTATGGATTTTTGTCAAATTATAGAACACTAAAATGACAAATATCAACTTTTCAAATTCCAGGCTTCTGCTTCTCTCTTTTTTTTTCTACAACTGTCTGGATTACTCTATTCAGGGGGATACCTTAAGATAGTCATTCTTAAATAAGGCTGAATTTGATATTTTCCTTTTAGTAATTTTAAAATTCACATTTAAGAATTGGAAAATGTTAAAATAAATTAAAGTCCTGCAATTAAGGAAAGTTTATTGGGATTTGAATAGTTAAATGTTTCCTACACCTCTTTGAACATAACTCCTTTTCTGCTTACCCATTGTGACTAAATAGGATTGCTAAGTGTCAGAATAAACTAAGAAAGCAGAATGAAATTACCATGTCAAATGTATCAGTTTCTCAATGGAGATTGGCTTTGTTTTCTTTAGGGCTGTCTTTTATGACCTTCTTCTGCACTGGGTTCTTTATTTACACTGACTCCTGGAGCTTTCTGGTACTTGGTCCAGGAAGGAGCTCGATGACTATATAATGAAGTTGAAACATAGTGATTTGTATTACCTTCAAGTTTTTGCAAACATCTTTTAGAGTCGAAGCAAAAGGCAAACCCACAACCATCGAATTGATTGCAACACCTGTGCCTCTCTAGGCAGACAGAGCTGTCCCACACATTTTCCAAGGCTGTGTATCTTCACTGAAGCTGACATGGATGCCTGTCTCTCTGGAAGCAGCTGGTGGTTTCAACCTGCCAGGCTTCTTGGTTAGCAGCAGAGTGTTTTAAGCACTGCGCTACCAGCTTTTGTTTGTTTACTTGTTTTCAAACAGGGGTAATGATTCACTCAGCAAATCCACACATTTCTATTTGACAGGGGAATTTGGAAAGAAGGGAGAGTTGATACAAAGAAAAGCCACTGTGCTGCTTTCCAGTTCAATGTGTCTCAGTGATGTTGCAGGTTTATTTGCAAACATCCACAATCAAGCTGCTATCTCACTGAAGCAAGGCACAGGAACCTTTCGGTTTCCCACATGTGATTGAATTACTGAATTGGCTGATGTGTGAATTGCATGCCAAGAAAATGATTTTAAAAGTTACTTTTTATACTGCACACTAGTCTAGTAAGTGTACAGTAGTGAGATGGAAATGTTTGACATGTAAGAATGACTAAAATGTGACTCAGAGACAAGAAGTGAACGCATCATATACTGCCGGGAAAAAGCTGATAGATCTCTTCATCTTGGGGTTGGTACAAACCTTTTACTTTGTCAAAAAATGCACTCTGCAAAATTCAATAAAGTGAAGCACAATACAATGAGGTCTAATTGAATAAGATTTATCGAGGCATTCAAAAAGAATCAATTTATGGGACCAACTGGTCAGATGCAAGCAAACATGCTTCTTGTTTGGGACAAATATCTTCTGATCAAATGTACCATGGGATGACCTTACCTAAAAAGACAGCAAATAAATAGGTCAAGTTAGTCAATATGTCAGGTGAGTACTGACATCTAGTGTGTGTAGGGGGATATTATACTGCTGTCTCTTATTGCCTGATTCCCAAGAGAGGGCTTTTACATTTAATATATTAAGATACCCTTTGCTTATATTTAAACCCTGAAACCATACATATGTCATAAATAATTCTGACAGATGATAATAAAAGAGCATAGATAAAATACTTAAAGAAATACTATAGATATATTCATTTTGAATAAATAGAATGAATTGTTAAAACTATTGTTGTTGGTGGTCAATTAGTTGTTTCTCTAAAAACAAACCAGTTGATATAGGTGAACTTCAATTGGTGATGACCTCATCTGTATTAGAGTTGACTTGTTCTCCAGGGCATTTAAAGTGGCTGCTTTCTTTTTTTAAAAAAGAACCAGTTTGCTGGTCCTACATTTTGAGGTGCCTTTAGGTGAACTCTAATCTCCAATCTCTTGGCTAATAACTAAGTGGTTTACCACTCATACCATCAAAGATTTCTCTATTCAAATAGAAGGTGTCTCAGTTATCTAGTGCTGCCATGACACAAATACCACAGGTCATGACTTTAGCAAACAGAAATTTAATTTCTCACTGTTTTGGGATCTCTATATCCAAATTCATAGTGAAAGTCTAGGAGGAGGCTTTTTTTTTCTGTGTTGGTGCCTCTGGAAGGAGATACTTGTCATGTAAACTGTTTCCTTGTTCCTTGAAAATCCCCATGTATTTTGCTATCTATTTTACCTCATCTCTTTTGCTAGCTTGCATTTTTCTCTCTTTTAGGTATCAAAAGAACATCACTCAAGATCTGCCCCGGGCTCATCTTAGCACAACAAAGACAACCCACTTGCAAACAGGAGTATAACCACAGGCATGGAGGTTATGATTTGCAACATATGTTTTTAGGTGGAAATAATTTAATCCATAACATTCCACCCTTTGGTGTAAAGAAGTCATGTCCTTTTCACATGCAAAACACATTTACCCACCTCATTACATCATCCCTCAAGTCTTAAATCTCATCTTCTAGATCATCTACATCAAATACAGGTGAGACTTTAGGCATATTTCATCCAAAGACAATATTCCTTTTCCACTGTGGGACTGTGAAACCCAGAAAACAAGTTATCTGTTTCCAAAGGAAACTGGTACAAGGATGATATTTTCATCTACAAGGAGAGCAATTGGAAGGAAAAGAGAATAGGTATCCAGTACATCACAAACCCAACCAAACAAACCACATTAGTTCTGAAGACCAAAAAGAATCTTCTATTCTCAGAGACCATCTGGGATTCAGGGGTGTCACTCTCCATGCCCTGGGTGTATGCCCTCTAGCTTCTGAGGGGAGCCCTCTCCATTCTGGGTTTCTGTTCAACCTTCCAGATCCTCCGGGGAAAAAGGCAGCTCTGCTCCTCCAGCTAGTGCTAGCCCATCTGAGAGGAAGCTGCACCCCTAGGCCAGGGCTGGCTTCCTTCCATTCTTCTGCCCCTTGGGCATGGAATCCTGACTGCCTCAGTTGTGGGCAGTAGCTCCACCCCCTGGCATATTAATGGCAGCTCCATACTCCAAAACCAAGGCAGTAGAGTTTGGATTCTTTGAAATCTGTGGAGCACTGGTGGTGTCGTGGGTTACCAGTTGTGCGTTAATCACTAGGGCTGGGGTTCAAACCCTGTAGCAGGTCTTTGGGAGAACAATGAGCTTTTCTAGTCTCATGAAGATTTCCAGCCTCAGAGCACTCAGGGGCAGTTCTACTCTGCCCTCCATGAGTCAGAATCAGCTCAATGAAATTGAGTTTTGTTTGTTTGTTTTTGTTTGTTTGTTTTGACTGATCTCTTAGCTGTTCCAGGGATGATCCTTTTTTCTTCTCATGGGAGTTAGCAGCTGCAGCAATTTTGGCCTGTTTCCTGCTCTTAGGAATTCCAAGGCGAAAGCAATGTTCTCTCTATTCTTTCTCCTTCTACTTCAATTTAAGCCAATGGTTATTTTGCTTTTGTGCTTGTTCAGATCCATCAGTCACAGGCTTAATCTCAACATAAGAATATGTAGTCGTGTCCTTTGTACATCAGAATTTTCTAAATGGTTTTCCGTTTTCATTGTGTGCCATTTGCTTTTAAGTCCTTCTGTTTCTTCTCACATTTTACAATAATTTAAAAGGAAAAAACAAGTGACCCCTTAAAGATCCTGCTTAGACATCTCCTCAACCAGATACTCACTTATCACTTTCAAGTTCTGCCTCCACCAAACCTGTGAACATAATTCAGACAAATTCCTTGTCACTGCATAAAAAAAGCATCGCCTTTCCTCGGTGTCCGATCACACATTTATAATTTTCTGTTAAAACCTCACCAGAAGCACAAGTAACATGCACATTCATACTTCTGATTCCGTAAAGCTCTTCTGCATTTAGATGCCTGTTAGAGTGGCATTCTGCCCTTGCAGCACAGAACTCTGTCTTAGCTATGTCTACTAGGGCTGTTATAACAGAAGTATCACAAGTGCAGAGTTTAACAGGCAGAAAATGATTTTCTCCACACTTAGTAACTCGAAGTCCAAATGCAGGGGTTGGTTCTTTGGACAAGATTTTTCCATCTGTTAACATCCTTGTCTCTTCTGGTCCTATTTCCTGGCTACGGGTGAATGCCATGGGTCTTGGTGTTTGTTTTACCCGGTGTGAGATCACCCAATAAGCAACGTTAAATGCGGGCTTTTGCTTTCTTCGGTGAACATTTTCACTTGGATGCTGCCACATTTTCCCATGACTTTCTGAATTCCTTTTAATTTTTTCTTGATAGTTTTACTTCCAAATAAGTCACATATCATCAATTCAATAGACCAATCATATTGAAGAGGGCTGTGCCCTCATCACCAGAATCAATTTTCAAACATTTTCTTCTTTCTTGACATCATTGGTTTGATTTCCCTTTGTGCTCCCCGCCTCCCCTCCCCCAGCTTCCTCTGCCATGCCCCTAGCTGATTGTTAATCCAGTTACTGTATCTATAGATGTTCCTTTTCTGAATGTCATATATAGAGAAGCACCCAAAACAACAGCTGTGGACTCATGCAATATTTGTACACGCGTGTTGACTAACTTTACTCAGCATAGTGGCTTCCAGATTCATTCGTGTCATGAGGTGTCTCCTGATTTCATTACTGGCTTTTAGAGATGCACTGTGTGCACTTGCTCCAGAGTTGCTTTGTCCACTCTTCTATCAATGGGCATTTGGACTCTTGTGAACTGTGCTGCGGTGCACATGGGAGAGCGTAGGTCTGTTCATGTTCTACCTCTTCTTTCTTTGGGGTGTGCTCCCAGCGGAGGTCCTGCTAGGTTATATGGTATTTTTATTGTCAGTGGTTTTAGGTAGCACCAAGTCACCAAATCACAAAAGAAAAAAAATACGTGTAAAAGTGTTCACTATCCATTACATACTATGCACGAGTCAGCTGCTATTTGCTATGTCAGTTATTTACTTACCTTAATCATTCTCACTAGGTTGTCTTTGTCTTTTGTATCTTAAAAGAGGTGAGTGCACACAAATCCTATAGTAGTACTCCCCTTTTAATATAATAAAGACAATTCATTTTCAAGGAGAATTATAACCACAGGCATAGAAGGTAGGATTTATATCATATATTTTGAAGGGGAAGGGACAATACTAAATCTTTCACCTAACCAAACAATTGCTATCAAGTCCATTCTGATGCATGGAAGCCTTATAGGACAGAGCAGAAGTGCTCCCCAAGGTTTCCGAGGCCGTAGGTACGCTAGGAGACAGTGTCCTCTTTCTCCGGAGGAACAGCTGGTGCATCTGAATGGCTACCCTTGCAGTTAGCAGCCGACACATAACCCACAACACCAGCAGGGTCCTTGAACTTGTCATAGCACGTGTCAAGTTTCAGAATTTAATTCTCTCGCTCTCTCTCTGTCTCTGTCTCTCCCTGAGTATGTGCTTGTGTTCAAATGTGTGTGTGTGCTGGTGTGTGAAAGAGACAGCATGTGAGCAACAGAGAAACTAGTAGTCAAGAGAAAGCCAACTCTAACACCTATTAATTACAATTTGTCCTTACCTCTTTCAGTGTTATAATATGCAAATCTCTGGCCCTTAGCAGACTATCAACCCGCCAACTGTGGCAAAAGGTCTTCCTTCTTGGCTCAGGGGATTATAACTCTGTTCAGAAAGCAGCCCAGCTTCATTTCATTAATTCTTTTTTTTGTAGGAGAAATATGCTTGTAATTTAATTTTTAAAATAAAGACATGGGCTCTAATTTTGAATTTTAGTAAGAGTTATTTTTACTCCTAAATACAGCTGCATCTTCTTTCTAACCCGAGCTTGTGTTTGGTTTGACTCCAGTTCTTTGGTGGATGTTTTGGTTCCAGTACCAGGACTCCCTGTAGGGTCTCCGAGAACTCGAGATGTGACAGAGCCTTGGAACGCGGGCAGACAATGTTCCAGCACAAGGGTGACTCAGAGAATCCACCTCTCGCAGGGATTTATTTAAACTGCAGTAAACTGTCTCATCCCAGTTCATCTCACAGGATAAAGATGTGCTTTCTGCTCCCATAAAGAGTTACAGTCTAGGAAAGCCACACAGCAGCTCTACCCTGTCCTATGGGGTCACTGTCGGTTGGAGTCACATTGACGACAATGTGTGAGTGAGAATTTCACTTCCCTCCTGAATCAAATGGAATTTCACTTCCCTCCTAACAGGAGGGCCAAGGGGGAAAGTCTCTAATCTATGGAGCATTTCCACCAGCTTTTTCTGGCCCTTGTCTTTCTGTTGCTTACAACCCACGCCAGGAAGGGTGTGCAGAATTATAAGCTCCCCAAGCTGGGTGACTTTATTCAGCAAGTATTTAATATATGCACATGTCATGTCAAGAAGAATTCCAGCCTAGATTAAAATAACGCCCATCCAGGAGCTTGTATTCTACTTGGGAGGCTCAAACAAGCAGATGGATAAAGCAAATGGGTACCAGGGCTGGCAGGTTGAGAAAGTGGTCATTTACATAGCGCGATCAGTGAACACCTTAGGGATGAGATTGAGTGAGGCAGGGGGTGATATCTATGAAAAGAGTGCTCCAGACAGAGGAATTCTAGGAACAAAGGCAAGCTTGTGCCTGACCTGTGAGGAAAATGACGATGCTTGAGGTTCTGAGAGGGAGCAGCATGGAAGAAAAGGGGAGAGAGGAAGATGAGACCAGAAAGGGATCAGTGTTGTGCCATCAAGTGAAACCCTAAGGTGATCAATGCACTGAAGGGTTCTCCGTGAGAATGGGTGAACTAATATTAGGAGTTCATATGGAAAAGATTGTTCTGGCTATTCTCAGAGGAACAAGGCCCACAGCAGGAAAACTAGTTTGGGACCAAGACGATGGTTTAGGGGAATCAGATAAAGGTTAAAATTAGAGTGTAACATTAACAGTGGACATGGTGAGAGAAGGAATTGGATTCTAGATATACTTAAAAACAGATATGCTAGACAGGAGATCCAGGTCTCTAGGGTGATTGCAAGCAAACAATCTCTCTTGCTATGTGGGGTCAGGCGGCAGAGTAGAGGAAAGTTCCAGTTAATGAAGGAAAAAGTCTGGGGGAGAAAAGAAGAATTCTGTTTGGGACAAATTAACAGAGACTATACATCCCCTTGTAGATGGTGATAGGGACTTTTTTGTATCTAGTAATCAAGGGAAGTGGAGATGGGAGAGAATTAAGGAGTCCCAGGGCACGTCAATGGCTCAGTGGACTGCTACTCTGGCTGCACTTCAGAATCCTCTGAAGATCTTTGGGCAAATTATCCATCTCTGATCTTACCTCGTGTAGAGATTGTGATTTAATGGATCTGGTTGAAATCTGGGCATTATCAAGTGACTGTCAAGTGGAGCAGGGGTGAGAAAACAGAGGGGTAAGAATGCACCACAAAGGAAACAGAGACAGTGTAGTGAATGAGAAAAGCAGCAAACAAGTTGGTAGTGGGTGCAGCTTTCAACTATAGAAGCTATTTTGAGAGGGTGAAAGTGACCATCCACATATTGCTGAGAGGAAAAAAAAAAAAGGACCCCGCTGTGGTCCATTTGACAAAGGGATCTGTGGTAATGACATAATTTCATGTCCACTTGAAGTTATAAAAGTGTAGGGCTAGCCAGCCTTCAATCAACCTTCAATTACAGTCTTACGCTGCCTCCTTGTGGGCATGATCTTTTCATAAGGAGGGTCCTGGAATCTCCCCTCTCTCTCTCTCTCTCTGCCTTCCTTTCCTATTGCTCAGCCACCTGAGACCTGCACCAGCCCTATAATGCTTCCACTGTCAATGGATCCACAAGACCTTGTACCCACCAGCCTGCTATCTTCCTGCATTCTGCATCACTGCACGTGACTGCATGAGTCTGAAGAGGGACCTATAACTTCAAACTTCTGGACTTGATTTGGACTGGGCTGGGAAGTTTTCCGAATATACAATTCTTTCTCAATCTAAAGCTCTTTCTTACACGTGTGTCCCTGAATTTGTTTCTTTAGTCAACTAGGCCTAACACAGGATCCCTGATTGTTCAGTGGTTAGAGACTCAGCTCCTAAGCATAGTTTCCGTAATGGGAACCCACCAGCTTTCTCCACGGTGGAAATTGGCATGAAATCTTCTGGTAGAAATAATTTTTTATAAAGATTTGCAGCCTTGGAAGTCCCATGGGGCAGTTTTCCTTTGTTGTAGAGGGTCCCGATGAATCAGAACAGATTCACCTGCAATAGGTAATACCTAGTAGTGTGAGCACCCCTGTTAAGTAAAACAAGATAAAACAAAATGAAAAAAGACAGTTGGGAGCCAAAGAAGAGAGCATGAGAAGTGAGGGGAGGACCTTGTGCAATAAATTCAACTTAGCAAAGTGGGGAGAGTGAACGGGGCATAGAGAGGGAGAATTTTACATACATCTTTTTGTACATCTATCTTGATAGCTGCAATTGAAGAATGTGTATGCTCATGGGAATGTTTCAGCAGACAGGTAGAAATGGAGGAGGCAAGAGAAAGGTGGAGCTAGAAGAATGCCTTTGAGAGTGGGAGACCTATTAAATCTAGGGCACATGAACTGGGAAGAAAAAAATGACTCCTCTTACTATTACATATTTTTAATTTGTCTTCAGGGGGAGAAAAAGTGAATGTCTGTTAGAAAATTCAATTAAAAATATTCTCCAGTATAGTACAGGTGAGTTTATTCCTCAGCAAAGTGAATAGTGTGTTAGTCCAGATAGACTAGAGAAACAAATCCATAAACACACATATGTGTATAAGAAAGAACTTTATCTATGAGAGCAACTGTACATCAAGAAAACATCTCAGTCCAGTCCAAGGTCATAAGTCTGATATTAGTCCATGTGTCTGATACTACTCTCTATGTCCTCTTCAGAATCATGACACACATGTAACGACAACAGGACAATCACAGGCCAGGGGGTGCAGTCTTGTGTATCCAGTGGTAGTAGAAGCATCTCAATGCTGGGAAGGGTCTCCCGTGGCCCCTCCAGTTTCCAGGACTCGGGATCTATCAGCATGCTGCCATGTGTCTTGTCAGCTGCAATGTCTCCCAAGGAGTGAGCAGAGAGATAATGTCTCCTGCCTCCAAGAAGGAATTACCACATTTCCCAGAATTCTCAGGAGAAGGCCATGCCCACAGAGAGGTTTCATCGGCTATCTCCAGATTGACAGGTTAGACTCCATTTACACTCTTAATCCTCAAATTGACACCAGATTAGGTGACTGTCACAAACAGATTCATATTTATCTAAATAACGACTATTTCACGGTCATCAAGGCAATTCTGATTCATAGTGACCATATAGAGCAGAAGAGAACTGCCCCTGGTGGGTCAAGAGCTGTCCTTCTTTGTTGTCTGTTCTTAGAGTTGAAGCTCCACTGAAACCTGTTCACTTTGGGTGACTCTCCTTGCGTTTGAAATGCCAGTGACATAGCTTTCAGCATCACAGCAACATACAAGCCACCACAATGAGAAAGGATTGAATTTGTCGTGGACTTTTGTCTTGTTTGGATTCACCATAAATGCTTATGAAAGGAGTAGTCAAGACATCAAATGAAGCATTGCATTAGATACATTTTTGGCCCAAGACCTCTTTAGAATATTGAACAATGAGAGTTTGGTCATGTAATTTCTTGTTAGAAGATATTGTTATAATATTATATAATCCCTATGTTTGCAAAATGGCTATGCCAAAAATAAATTGAACTAAAAGAATGTTTGTTCTGTCACTCCAACAATACTCTGACCCTTTTAAATGTAGGCCCCATAATTTATTGCAATGGCTACACAGAATTCACAGATAATATTCATGATTAAGGGTTTGCTAGCGAAGTTAATAGGTTGCGATGTAAACAAGAAATGCTCAAGATTCCATTGTCCATCAGGACATGTGAGAAAGTTATTTCAGCACAGCTAACAAGATTCCAGAGGGCAAACTACCCCACTCACTGTAAGGTTTACCAAAGGCATTCAGCACAAGCTCCCTAGACCCGAGAACCTAGTTTCCCAAATATGCCCAGAGACACACAACTCCATAAACCTCCACCCAAAGGCACTCAGCCCCACTTCCATGGACCAGCAATTCTAGACTCCTTATCTAAGTGCTGAGAGGGACTCCACTTCACCAGCCAGCCTCCTACCCCCAAACACTTAGTTTTACATGCTCTTCCGGCTGGGAGCACCACTACTTTCTGTCATACTTTGGCTCCTGGTTCCGCTGCTGCTGCTCCTGTGATGTCACAGCTGTCCTCTGGATCCAGATGGTCCATTGTGCAGGGATGTCAGTGTCCAGAGAAAGTGTTTCAATTTCTAACCCTTGCTGATAGTAAATCCTCCCTCACGCTTTTCAGAGGACCAATTTTATACCCAGCTGGATGGCACTCCTTTGAATCAGCCAACAATTAGTCACAGGTGAATTCTATCAGTATTTGTATACACACACACACACACACACAAAATTGTCTTACCAGACTCTTGCAGGGAAAGGTTGTTTGGTGCTAATTAGTTGTTAATTTTGAACCCACTAATTGCTCTATAGGAAAAAGATGTTTCAGCTAGCTTCCATAAAGGTGACCGCTTTGTAGCACTTCTACTCTGTCCAATAGGATCAGTATTCACTGCCCCCTGTAGGGAGATTAAAGAAACATTCCTGGTCAAAGTAATGTAAATACTGATTAAGAATTAGCTAGGCAAACAAGATACTTAAAACTTCCCTCAATGAGAGAATATTATAATAGCTTCATGACTCTGAAGCAAGAGGGAAATAAGAATCTTTGGAATGAAAAGAAATTTGTCTGACTTGTGATGTATACCAGAAGAATGGGAATTGCTGGAGAGACAGACAAGTCAGATCATATTGGTCCCAGTTCACCTAATTGAGGAACTTTGCCCTTATCTACCAAAGTCTACCTCATCTACCTATGACTGCAATTACATGATTAAGTTTATCTTCATGGGATCAATCTATTATATCCCGAAAAAAATTGTGCAATTATAGGTGACCAGAAGAAAAAACCAATTATGAGACATCGGGTTGTGTCCTGCTAAATAATATGACTCAGAGTAGGGCAGTGAGCAAAATGATCTTTCCTTTATCCTCTGACTAGATCAAATCCCCTTAATGTGATCCTTATGCATGAGTGACTTCTGACTCACAGCAATCTTCTAGAGCAGGCTCTCTGGGTCTCAGAAGGAGAATCTTTACGAGAGTAGAAAAATTCACCTTTCTTCGTTGAAGGCGTGTGGATTTGAACTGCTGGCCTTGAGGCTAGCAGTTCAATGTGTAACCCACATTTTCACCAGGCTCCTGTGAGACTTAAAGCTTTTATCAAAATGTAAATCAATATTTTAGTAATTTATTCATAGGTGTATTTCCAGATTAAGACCGGATATGCTCAAGGCAGCTATTCTGTTTTATTTCTTATTTATATCAATTCACTTATTGATTGCCAGAGAGATTACAATGCTGACTTATATATACCTCAGTATATTAATACCTCAGTTATATAATACCTCAGTAAGTACCTGTTGGATGAATGAGTGAATTTTACAGGATGGGATAAGGAGGCGGAAATTCTAAAGGCAAAGCAATTTGGAAGGAAGTATCTTTGGAGCCACTTGGTTGTAGAGGAGGGTGAGTAAGGCTACTCAGAAGAGAGGGCCTTTCTTCATTATAGCAGGATAACAAGAGAAGGACCGGATCACTTTGAGTGAACCCTACATTTCCACTCCTGGTCTCCTGAATCAGACTCCGCATGTAAAAAATCCCCAGGTAACGTGTGAATAAGGATCACTGCGGAGCTATAAAGCTCACCCGGGACCTTGTTAAAGTGTAGCTTCTGACTCAGTGGATTTCACGTGCAAATGCAAATTCTCTGCAAGTGCTGAGGCAGAAAGAACTAGTTTAAAGTGATGATGGATCATAAATTATGGCTGGGAAGTGAAGGAATTTGCTTATATTTCCTCAATGGCATTTGAGGAAAGGTGATAAGCTGGAGAATATAGGGATACAGGACTGAAGAGCGGAGGATGGAAAGAAAGCAGAGAAGGACAATTGTGTTTGGAACATTTTGCTGTGAGTTCTGTGTCTGTGAAATGGCTTATTTAGATGATTATTCTGCAATGGAGCATGCACATATCAGTCTCCAAACACTGAGACCCGAAGAACTGGATGGTGCCCAGCTGCCACTTCAACTGCTCAGAAAGGGATCCCACTGGAACGTCTTAGAGAGAGTGGAAGGAGAGTGTGGGACAAAACTCAAAATGCTGAGACACCAGCCTTAAGGGTGGGAGATAGAGATAGGTGGACCCCCTGAGGCTATGCTCCCTAGGTATCCTTCAGCTCTGGAACTCACCTCTCTTCTAGAACAAATCAATCTTTAAGCTCAAAAAGGCAACACAGTTCCGAGGAAGAGGAGGAGGAAAGAGGAGGCATGGAGGCAGGAAGCAGGGATAAACGGAGGGAAGTGGTGTTCTGTTGAAGAGATTGCAGTGCAGGAGCTGATGAACTGCGCTGAAACCTTCCCCTAATTCACAATAAACTTTTTAAAATGTCACAGAAGCGTAGTCTATTTACTGTTATGTTTTTTGTTTTTTTGTGTGGGCATCACTGCCTCTGGTGGTCGTGGGAGCTACCCAGCGCTGCTCCTGAGAGCAGCCGCTGGATTTGAACCGCCAAGCCCGCGGGCCGCAGTGTCCCGCACTCAACCACTTACGCCACTGGGGGCTCAGCCCCTATTTTCTCTTCTGCACCATTCTCTCATGTTAAAGGGGATGCTAGTGTTGTGGATGGTAGAATGAGGGAACTGTATTTTTGAAACCTTCTGTAAATGTAAAAACCAGTCTAAAATGTTTTAAAAGATATTTTCGTTTCCGTTCTCTTAAGTACCTCATGGATTTCGTGGCCTACACAGTTCCTCAGGGTCTCATTTTCCTTATCAGCCCCAGAGATGGAAAATTGATTTAATCTGGAGTGAAAGTTTTAATTTCTGTTGAAAAAAGAAAGAGGCTTGAACTGACTCCGTCTAGTAGCGTGCTTTAATCAATTAGTGATATCCACCTTGGGCAGTGGGGAAAAAAAGACGGTCTTCCCGAAGCTGCATTGGCACAGCGGCTGCAGCAGTGGGCTTACGTATAAGAGCGATGTGAGCGTGGGGCAGGAACAGTCGGGGTCCAAGTGGACGTGCTGACCCCTATTGACAAAGACAGCAGCACCTGGGGCATAGACCGGCACCCATTAGCTTGACCGTTTCCACACCTGACGCACGCATGTTGAACTATGCACGGCTCCTAGAACCTTTGCACTCAGTAAAGAGGGGACCATGCTGCGTGCAATTGTAGTCTCCTGTCACTGCAGAGCACAGTCACACTCGGATTCTGTTTATAACCTGTGAAGTAGATATTTTCCAGAGTCTCAAGGGCTTAATTTAATAGGTCACAGGGTTGATAATCTGTTTATTATGAAACATCGATTGTGGGTCTTGTCAGCAGAGTTAAATCAATCCACCCCTCGCGTTCCACAATTTCCTCCGAGTTCTTCGCTGAATGAAAGCAGTGGGATGCATCAGGACAGAGGCATCAAGTTAAAAGGGCGGGGAAAGTACAAACAGGCCCTTAAAGCAGAATTAACGGGATAATCTGAGGAGGAACAGTTAGCAAGAAGCATTTACAGTGCCAATTGGCTAACAATGATGGATTGCACTGCCACCTGCTGGCCAAAACTCTCATTTTATGGTTGCTTCATGATTGTTGCCTCTTTCTGTTGTTGTTTTTTTCTCCTTGAAAACTGTTTATGTAAACAGGTGTTAGTCACACATTTTTCTTTAATTGGATGACTAATCTAACGATTCTATTTCCAACTCATTCTTACTATAGGAGCTACAAGAATTGACTCGAGGGAAAACCACTTAGATGATGATACAAATTCTAAAGCAGCGGTTTTCAACCGGTGGGTCGCAAGCCCTTTGGGGGCCGTACGACCCCTTTCGTAGGGGTCGTCTAAGGCCATCAGAAAACACGTCAATATTTCACAATGTATAATTACATGCCTTTTGTAATTAGTCGCTATGCTTGAATTATGTTTACTTGTGTTCAATGAAAATATACCAGATATTTACACTGCGATTCATAAAAGAAGCAAAATGACCATTATAAAGTAGCAACGAAAATAGTTTTATGGTTGGGGGGTTATGACATGATGAGGGTCTTGGCATCAGGAAGGTTGAGAACCTCTACTCTAAAGCCTATTTCCTCCACCCCCCCTCTACTCGTTTGTATTACAGACTGCCTCTGTCACCAGCTAAAGTTATAAGCAGTCGAAAATGGGATGAGGAGGCTCTGGTAGGAACGACTTCATTCCACTGCTCTGGGTTTCTTTTAGCTCCTTAAACTGAGTACGATGTCTTAAGTAAATCTCGGCCCCCTGGCAAGCTCTGCCTCTAGCAGACATGATCACTAACACCCCGGAATCACATGATGGGCCAGGGGATCTTTGCTTCTGAGAGCACGATCCTGCGGTTCACTATTACTAACTGCAGATGTGGCCCGTCTCTCCTGCCTCTCCCTTCGGGGCTGCCTGCAAAGGCAGCGGATGCTCACTTTACTCTTAGACATGTGGTATTAATCCACCTCTCCTACTAGACAGAGTACCCACTCATCTAAAAAAATGATGTGGAACAGCCACTATCTCGCTCAGTGTAATAATTAGTGCTTTAAGCCAAAAGGCTCTGAAAGGGATGGATAATTGCTGCATTCCTGCTTTCGAGTTCATGAAAACCAGACAGACACTCTGAAGTTCTGGCTGGTTTACTCTGATTTGTGGGGAGGAGTAGCAGCTGAATGTGAGGACCTCAGGAGAGTTGCCTGGGGTTTATGATTCTCCACAATTACTTGGGGGTAAAGAACAGAAACACTCTTTCAAAAAGTGTTCGTTTGGTCTCTCAAAACTTTACACAGTGTGAGCTTCATTGAGAATCTAAGGGCTTAGCAAAAAAAAAAAAAAAAAGTATTTTGAAACACTCTGAACTCAAGTCTGACCTCCGGACTGCTATTATTTGTTTTGATTTATTCTCATCAGAGAAGAAGAACAAAGGAGTCCTCGAAGATGGATTTCATCTTGATACTCAAGAAACAAACGCTAAAGTGGACAGCAATCCCTCCTATCTCCTATGTCACTGGGTCTCATGTCTTGTTGACAAACTTTTACACACGGTGTGAGTTACATGGTTTTGCAACCTATACAACCTCATGGTTAGTTTCCTGTTAGGATATTGGTAAGGGATTTTTTTTTTCCAATCTGACAATTTTCAGAATGGCTTAAGCACCCTTTATTAGCACCTTACCATTGAGAGGGTAAGTGCTAAACTATAGGTGTTGAATCTGAAGGATTCCTTGTCCACACAGAAATGTATGCGATCAGAAGAGAATGCAGTGCATACTGTGAATACAAAATAGCATGTATCTCGATAAGATATAATTAGATATAAAGTCCTTTTAAACTATGCATCTTGATTGGTTGGCTTTATGACTGTCACTATAGCTCCAGATATTTCTGTTTGCTATGTCATTGTTAGATGGCACGGGGTGGGTTCCGCTCAGAGAGAGTCTCTGTATAACCCAGGGCAGCACAGCTAGGCTTGTACTGCTCTCGTCATTATTGTCTTTGGCCCATTGTTGCAGTCATCGAGACAACCCATCCCCTTGTGGATCAGAGTAGACCTGAAGTACTTAAGGTTTTCAAGGACTGTAATTTTGGGGATAAGTCGATGACCAAGTGAAGACTTTTTTCAAAAATCATTTTATTGGGGGCTCATACAACTCTTATCACAATCCATATATGTATATGGATATATATATATATAACTCACCAAGTATGCCTGACATACAATGGATGGATATACATACATATATATAATATATATATCCATTTGTTGCCTTCATCATTCTCAAAACATTTGCCTTCTACGTAAGCCTTTTGTATCAGCTCCTCATTTTTTCCCTTTCCCTCTTTGCTCCCTCCTCCCTCATGAACTCTTGGTAATTTATAAATTATTTTGTCATATAGAACACTGTCCTATGTCTCCCTTCACCCACTTCCCTGTTGTCCATACCCCAGGGAGAAGGCCATATGTAGATCCTTCTCATGGGTTCCTCCTTTCTACCCCAGCTTCCCTCCACTCTCCCTGTATCGCCACTTTCACTCCTGGTCCTGAAAGCATCATCTGTCCTGGATTCCTCGTGTTCCTGGTTCCTATATGTACCAGTGCACATTCTCTGGTCTAGCTAGATTTGTAGGGTAGAATTGGGATCATGGCAGTGGGGGAAGGAAGTATTTAAGAACTAGAGGAAAGTTGCATGTTTCACGACACCGAGTTAGCTACAGATGAACTTTGGGTCCCCAATCTGTACTCTCTCTCTCATTTATGATGATGTAATTTTTAGTTTTTTGATGCCAGATAGCTGATCCCTTTGGCACCTCCTGGTCAAACAAGGCTGGTATGCTTCTTCCATGTGGGCTTTGTTGCTTCTGAGCTGGATGGCCCCTGGTTTACTTTCAAGCTTTTAAGACCAAAGCCTCTATAACTTTTGATAGCTGGGTACCATCAGTTTTCTTCATCACTTTTGCTTATGCACACATTTTTCTTCAGTGATTGTGTTGGGAAGGTGAGCATCATGCAATGCCAATTTAATAGAACAAAGTGTTCTTGCTTTGAGGAAGTACTTGAGGGGAGGCCCACTGTTCATCTACTGCCTCAATACTAACCCTAAAAGTATATACACGTAGATCTATTTCCTCATCAAACTATCTAAATATATTTATCTATGTTCATGCCTGTATTTAGATCTCTGTTAATGCTCTTTCCCACCCAGTTCTTTCTTCTATTTCTATTTATTTTCCTCTTGTCCCACAATCAGTCTCATCCTTCATTTGGGTTCCAGTAATTTCTCTCGATTACATTATACTTGGTTAATCCCTATCAGGCCTCTCGCACCCTCCTTGCCACTGATTTTAGGTCACTTGCTGTTCCCTTGTCTCTGGGTTGGTCAACCCCACCTCCTTTCCCCACCTCCCCCTCTTCCAGGTTCCCCCCCACAACCATCAGTCCCATTGTTTTCTCCTCTAGACTACTCATGCAGCCTATCTTATCTAGCCCGACCTGCAGAGCTAATATTCACAAAAGAATAAGACATAGCAAGAGGAAATGACAAAAGAAAACAAAATGACGACAACAACAACAAAAACCAATGTCCAGAAAAAATACACAAATAGGTAAAAATATTTTTTAAAAAGAAAAGGAAAAACCTGTACATAATGAAGCGCCACAGGGCGGATTTGAACAGTCCTTGGGTTAATAAGAGTGGGCATCACTTCCAGGGCAATGAGTTCCCTCTGCAGCTTGCTACTTAGTTTTTGCCTCCCGCTCCCTTTCAAGTAGATGTGCATTCATAGCGACTTTATAGGACAGGATAGGCTTGGTCCTGTGAGTTTCCAAGACTATTACTACTTGGTTACAACTTACGCAAGTAGAAAGTTCTGTCGTTCTTAATCAGCGCCGCTAGCGGTTTGGAACTGCTGAGCTTGCAGGCTGGCAGCTCTGTGTGTAGCCAACACACCACCAGCGGTCCCCTCTCATCCCTCCAGAAGCCTGTTGCACCCATTCCCTCTTTATTATTCAGCGCATGCTCGCTGGCGGACACTTCTTGGAGGCTGGAGATCCCGTGTAAAATGTGGCATTGTCCTTCCTTGCCTGAGCGAGGCGTAAAAGTAAATCAATGATTATATTACAGGTTGAGAAGTGATTTAATAAAAGACATACACATCGAGCATTCTTAATGGAGTGTGTGCTCATGTGTGTCAGGAGGTGAGACGCTTAAGAGTTTTTCAGATGAGGCAGCGGCGGAGCGGAGCTGGGGAGGTCCGCCAGGTGTCGGGCAGAGAAAGCTCAATCTTGCGTGGCTCTGATCCGGGAGGAAGACGAACGGATCCAGTTGGTACCAGAAGCCAGCCTCCTGCGGGTCCGTCACCCTCGTGAATACACACAGGTTGTGAGTGGCTCATTGATATTCCTGAGCAGTAGTTCCACCTTGCAAATTGATACAGATAACAGTACTCACATTTAAATGAGAACTTTTAAATACCTTTCTCTATTTATAGCAGGAAAGGAAAGACGTTCCTGGTTCGGATCCCTGGAGGCGTTCATTAGGAGAAGTTTAACGAGGCAAGGCAAACAGGTGCTTTTTATGCACCTTTTATAAAGAAAGGCAACCCAACCGGTGCTCTTCCTGCTCCACTCAGCCTCCGACCGGGAGCGCGTGCCAGCGCTGAGCTAATAGCTCCCAGCAGGGCCCTGGCTGGCGACCCACATAAATATTCAGTTTCATCTTCCCCTGCCTGGTGATCAATCAAAAGCACAATGCGCAGAAAAAAGATGAAAATATAAATACAGAAGTGCATGATTTGGGGCCCATAAATCCAAACAGGTTATTTTTGCACAGTAAGATTGAAGAATTAGCTACTGAATGCAGAGTTAAAACCAGGGGTTAATAAAAGCTTTGGTGATTATTGTTAAAGTTTCCTCTAAATACCTGTTACCAGGGGAAAAGGAATTGTAGCTGGCAATGATGTCTCTTGCTTTTTCATCACGCCCTCCTTCCCTGGTAACAATCTAACAATTCTTCTGTCTGTAAGTACTTAAACCCTTTGGAATCATTCTCAAGAGGTGGGTCGTAATCTAAGTATTGCATACGATTCTTGTTGGATCCACTTAAATCAGGAATTTAACACTTTGATTCAGCGTGTTCATCATTTGCATATGTGAATATGTACCATCTTGGTAATATCTTTTCTTAATGCCACGATTAGATTGTAGAGTCTTTTTTAAATTTAGTTCCTCAAAGTTCACATAAGAAGTGATCTGAATGAGAAGAGTGAATGGAAATTAATATCACATTTAGACAGCAACTCATGAGTCAGGTGAGAATTCTCATTATTTATTTCTCACTGCTTTGTAAAGCTTTCTTGAATTTTTTTTCACTAGTATGCAAATTTTTTTCACTAGTATACAGAAGTGTTCTGTAACGGAGAATTAATTCAACTTTTCATAATGGTAGAAGATGGAAGTATATAGTTATTCTTAAATAGTCAGCAATTACCACCTCTATGGAGGAAATGTGTAGAATTCAAAAATTAATGCTCACTTATAATCAGCTTGTATAATAATGTAAAGCAAAGATATGGAAAATTGCTAATATTAAAGTTTATCTTTTTTCCCAAAGGTTTACTGGGTTGGATAGATTAATTACCCAATAAACAAGGGTCTGTGTTGAGCTGAGTGGCATAAAACTCAGACTCTCCTGTTTATAGAAGCCCTGGCTGTTCTGAGTTGGCATCAACTTGATGGTAGTGAGTTTGGCTGGGAGGTTGGGTGGGAGGGGGTGTTTAGTTTGACGCAGCTTATGCCCTGTCATGCTGGGTTATCAATCAGCTGCAATAGAGACACAGAAAAAACATTGCTTAAACCAGATAGATTTCATCCCTCTTTCTCCTCTAAGAATCTGGTGGTAGGTGCCATACTGTCCTCCGGAGCAACTCCATCTTTTGCGCGTTCTGTTCAGTCATCCCTAAAGCATGCCTCTTGTTTTTTGAGGTTCAAGATAGCAGCTAGAGTTCCAGACATCACATCCATGCTCTGGGTTGCAAAAAAACAAACAAATAGAAAGAAGCAAAGGATGTGTGCAGACTGCTACGTCTGGTGCAGTTGGATCGGGGAGACAAGCTTACCCAAGAAGCGCGGAAAACAGCACTCGAGATGTGAAGGAACAAAAGGAGTTTATTTTCTAGCTTAAGCTAGGGTCGAGCTCACACCACTACCCAGCACAGCGGTTTCCCAATAGCCTCGACACCGACCAACCGCTGCCGCACAAAGCTAAGTTTTTATAGTTTCAGGTTACATAAGGGGGGCGTGCCCTTCCCCCACCCCGACCCCGCGACCGCATTGGAGGGACCCTTCCAGCCACAGAGTCTCCTTGGAGGGACGGTGGCTGTTCTCTATTGGCGAGCTGCTTCCCGTGTCCTTCTCTGGTTGGCTGTCAGGGACTTGTTGAATTTTGAATGCTTCCTCCTAGTTCCTGGTTCCTGGTGTTTCATCAGCTTTAGGGCTGTCACAGGTTTTCTCTGAAATATAGACTTAGGTTACCTTGAGTTTCAGCTCTTTTAGAGCCTGTCATGGCATTTCTCAAGTTTATTGAATACGAGGACCATAAGGTCCTACAGTGCTTTCATGGACACATCATTAGCCGTGCACAGCATAATTTGCTACGAGGTTGACTGGAAGATTATTCTGTGCTTGTGCCAGCCAGACATTGAGGGTCCCATTACAATGGAGGAAGGGTGGAATGCGTCTTGAAGAGTATGCAGCAGTACCTGTCTAGGCGATCTTACGTGAAAAAGTATGTGGTCAGTAAGTACAGCTTCCTGGGTACTTCAGTTAGCTAGGGTTGCCTAACGAGAGCATCCCAGGTGGATAGGCTTATTAGTTTAGGAGGCGTAAGTCCAAGCAAATTCCATCTCTTCTAGTAGACAGGAGGCCTGGTCCCCAAGCTGTTCCTCATTGCGCTGTCACCCACAAAGGCAGCAGGTGAAAGATGCGGCTTTCTACTCCTGTAGAGTCACTGTCTCAGAACTCCAAAGGGACAGTTATACTCTGATCTACAGGGTGGTTCTCAGTCAAACTAGACTCAATGACAATGAGTGTAGGTTTGAGGGTTCTAAGGGAAGGCTTTCTGCCTCTAAGTTCTGAAAGAAGGTCCTTGTCTCCCTCACCTGTGGGCTTAGCACCTCATGGAGAACTCCGCATGCCTCAGGATAAATCTTCCCCTGTATCACAACCCATAGACCCTGGGTCCAAAAGATATTCTCCTTTCCCAGATCGTTCTTGGCAGTACCTGAGGTCCCGCTGACCTTTGATCACTTAATTAATACTCACAACCTAATTATGCAAGTTGAATCCTGCTTCTTTAACATTAAAGAAGTTAGGCTTTACAACATAGAGGATAATTACATAAAACTGAGAATCAGAACCTACTCAGGTTGACATATATTTTGGGAAATACAAAAATTCAATCTGTAACACTAGACAGTAGGAACACATTCCTTTGTCTCTGTGCACAATCATTCCCTTACCGACCCTCACTCAACAACTGCTTCCACTCTTGTGCAGGAGTCAAGGTACGGATGCAGGGAGAGTTAGGCTTGTGCCCGGTAGTGGATGAGGGGGGAATGTTGTCAGTCATCTTCCTCTAGACATGTAGTGACACAGTATCTACAACTCCAACAGGAAGGTTGCAGTGACCTGAAGAAACCTTTGGGAACAGGACATGCCTGGGTCAGCTTTCCTACCTGGATTGGGGCATGACATGGCATGTGAATGTAGTGACTGGCAGGAGGAGGAACTGAGCTGCCATCAGTTCCTAGCAAGTGTGAGTTGGAAGTGTATGCCAGGCACTAGGCAACTGTGAGCATCAGCACTTAACTTCCCAGCATTCCATGCCTGGAGCCATATTCTCATCTTCCTTTCAACCATCCTGAACCTGGTTTGCATTTGTCTTTTCTGGTCAGCCCCAGTCATCTTCAGGGGATAAGCTTTGAAAGATCATTAATTTCAATAACTCTGGGTGAATCATTTCTAACCCATAGCATCCTTATGCCCAACAGAACAAAATACTGCCCAATTCTAAACTATTTCACAATTATTCCTATGCTTGAGCCACTGGTTATGGCCACTATACCAACCCTTCTCTTTCAGGGTCTTCCTCTTGTCCACCGTCCCTCGACTGTACTAAGCCTGATGTCCTTTTCCAGGGACTGGTCTCTCCTGACAACATGTCCAAAGTGTGTAAAAAGAAGTCTTCCTATTCATACCTTTAAAGAGCACTCTGGCTGTACTTCTCAGCTCAGTTTGTCCTTTTAGCAGTTCATGGTATCTTCAATATTCTTCTACAGAACCACAAGTGAAATGCTTCAATTCTTCTTTGGTATTCCTTATTCAATGTCCAACTTCCACACACATGAGGTAATTGAAAATACCATGGCTTGTGTTAGGTGTACCTTATTCCTCAAAGTACCATCCTTCTCAATGCTCTGTAGAGTTCTTGTCCTAATGCACATGTCTTTTCATCTCTTTACTGCTGCTGCCATGAGTATTGATTGTGGATCCAACCAAAGCAAAATCCTTGACAACTTCAAGCTTTTCTCCATTTATCATGATGTTACATATTGGTCTAGACCAACAGTTCCCAAGTGTGGGTCATGACCCCTTTGGGGGTCGAATAACCCTTTATCAAGGGTTGCCCGATTCATAACAATGACAAAATTAGTTATGAAGTAGCAATGAGAATAGTTTTATGATTGGGGGTGGTTACCACAACCATAAAGGGCTGTGGCTTTAGAAAGGTTGAGAACCACTGGTCTAGATGATTTGGGTCTTTTTTACCTTGAATTGTAATCCACATTTAATGCTGTAATCCTTGATCATCAGCAAGGATTTCAAGTCCTTCTCACTCTCAGCAAGCAAGGTTATGTCTTCTGCATATCTCAGGTTGTTAATAAACCTTCTTCCAATCCTAATGCCACATTCTTCTTTATATTAGCCAGCTTTTCTAACTATTTGCTCAACATATAGATTGCATAAATATGGAGAGGGAATACGATTCTGGCACACACTTTTCCTGATTTCTCCTAGTCAGCATTTCCTCATTCCATTGCCCCAAATGCCTCTTGATAGATAACAGGTAATAATTAGATTTTATGTCAATTTGGGTGGACCAGTATTATCCCATGATATAATCTAATATAGTGTGGTCAACCGCATGATGGGTCTTCTATGACACAGTTAATCTGGTCATAGTCTTGATATCGTGGAGTTCAGTTTCATTTGGGGTATAGCTTACTCTTATTATAGTCTGACAGCATGTGGAAGCTTGCTCCCTTCAAAGGTAGGATCTGGATCCTGCATCTGGTTCATGGACCTCCTGTTTTATCAAATGCCTATTGCAGAGGAAGCCAACAGACTTCTGACCTAGGTTGGATTCCATCAGCTGATTCATTTTGCTCTGCATCCACACCTTCATTTTCCTGGCTAGGCTTTGTCAGCCCCTGAAGCTACAGGATGCAGAAGAAGCGTTCAGCTTACCTCTGATCCACAAGCTTGACTCTGGTGGGTTACCAACTTCTGCCACTGTGTGATCCACTTACTAATATGAATCTCTTTCTGTACACATAAAATCAACGCATCTTAACTATGGTGCTGATGGAGAATATTGAAACTACCACGAGTTAAAAGAAAAGAGATATCTGTCTTGGAATAGTGGTAGCAAGGATGCTCCGTGGAGGCAAGGACGGCAAGACTGTTTTGCATACTTTGGACATGGTAGCAAGAGAGGCCCGTCTCTGGAAAAGGACATTATACTTAGTTAAGGAAAAATCAAAAACTCCCATTGAGTCAATGCTACCTGATAGTGACCCCCGTGGACGTCTGAGGCTGGAACTGTTTACAGGAGTAGAAAGGCCTGTCTTTCTCCCACAGAGCTGATGATGGTTTCAAACCGCCAACCAGAAGGATCAAAGCTCGAAGCTCAATCCATGACCCCACCAGGGTAATGCTAAAGCACTCTTTTGGTAAAGCAAAGGGGCAGTGAAAAACAGGAAGGCCTAAAAGAAGATGAACTGACGCACTGGATGCAACAATGGGCTCAAACAGAAAAGCAATTGTGAGGATGGTGTAAGATGGGGCGGTGTTGCTTTCCATTATATCTAGGGTCACTATGATTCGCCATTAACTTGATGGCATCTAGCAACAATAATGTGTTTTGCGCATATAATCGTTACTGGCTTTGCTTTTCTAGAAAACCGAGTCTAACACACTGCACGTGCAAGTCAAATGCAATGGTAATTGCATTTGAATGCCATTTTGTTGGTCAAATTGATGAATGTAGCTATGCAAAATGTTAAGTTTTCTCCATGTGAGATACAATTGGATAGCAGGTGTAAGGATTCTATAATAAGTGAAAGGAAAGGGAAAGTATCCTCATTCAGTTCAGTTAACGTGATGTTCTATCTTTGTTCCTCGGTGTTTTGAGTTAGCTTTGGCTCCTAGTGATTCTGAGTACACTAAAGTGAAACGATCCTCACAGGCCTTGCTTGAACCCACTGTTGCAGCTACGGTGCAAAGCCACTGTCTTATATCTCCTGGTATTTCTCTAAGTCTCTACTTTGGAAAATATGAAGTCCTTCTCCCAGAACTTGCCCCATCTGATGATGTGCCCAAAGTACACAATTACTACTTTCAAGGAGCACTCTGTCTGTGCTTCTTCCTGACAGACTTGCCCATTCTTCTGGCAGTCCATGGTGTATTGGATATTCCTCACCAACATGATAATCTAAAGACATACATTTTCCTCACGTCCTCTTTACACATTATCCAGCCTTTGAGTGTTCATGAGTCGATTAGAAACACCAGAGCTTGAGTCTGGTGAATCTTAGATCTCAAATTGACATCTGCATTAGCAGGGTTCATGAGCAGGATACTCATGAATCTAGGTAGATATAGATACAAATAAAGATATACAGATAGTTTTATATCGTCAGAAGGAGGCAACAGCTAACTAGTCCACACAGGACTACAGAAGGCTCAGTTCAACTCCCTGCCATGGGATAGTTAATATAGTGAGGTCCTTCCAACTCTCACAGGTCATCAGTATATCACAAGTGATAAACATATCTTTCCTTAACACTGGTGCCACCTTCTCCTTCATATAGTCAGACTTCTTGTCATTTATTCTGGCTTCTGAGTAACCAAAACCAAATCCCAATGCTGGCGAGTTATTTCAACTCATCATGTGTCTACAACAAAGAGTATAACTGGCCCATAAAGTTCCAAGGCAGCAATCTTTGTAAAGGTTGTCTACCACAATTTTTTCCTTTGCAGAAGCCAGTATGTTCAAAATTCCAACAAATTATCAGCCAAATGCTTACTCACTTCATTATCATTGCTTCTTTTGTTACACGAAGAGACACACTTGTTAGTTTTTCTCTGGGGTCTGCAAACCATGAAGCCTGTCTTGTGGGTGAGCTTTCCTAATGACATGGAATAATCGTCCATCTTGCTTTTAATGGAGTCTTTGTGGCACAACAGGTAAGTATTTGACTGATAACCAAATGGTGGAGAGTTGGACCTCAATTAGCCTTTGCTTAGGAGGAAGACCACGCAATCTTCTCTGCTAACATTTACATCTGACAAAGGCTGATGGGGGTGGGGTGGCGGGCACGGGGTGGCAGGCACTACTCTATTATATGAGTTCTCTAAGAGTGCAACTCGATTATATGTCACCTACCAACAACAATATTTTACCAAGTTTATAAAATTTCATGGATGAATTCATTAGAAGAAAAACCATTTGACTGTCTAGTCTCCAGACTCACCTTCTGGTCATTACCTAATTAGCTATTCAGCACCCATAGTCAAATAAGATATTCTCATTAATGCCATAAGGCTGAGTGCACATCAAGTTCGATATTAGCATTAGATGCAAAACAGGCTTGTCAATAAATCAATGTGTATATTGCCTCAATAACCACAATGTAATTTTCAGCATGTCTGATATAGATTTATATCTTTTTATTATATTAAAGAAATACTGAAGACCTTCTGTATTTCTAAGTAGTTTTGAAAAATTGCGCCCTTTCCTACCTCTATCTAATTCTGACAGTTGCTGCACATATAAATGGAAAAGACAATTTGTACTCTAAAAGATGAGATTATATAAATGAATTTATTCTCTTGTTTTCCTTTTACTATGGCCCACCTACTCAGGGTTCTATTTATAAAGCTTGCTTGGCATGTAATTTGGTTGCTTAATGGAATGGAGGTGAATAACAAGTGGCCCACTGTAAAATAATCATGTAGAAGATGGATGAAGTAGAACGCCTGGATTCAAGAATTTCTTGCACTATTAGTCCTCTGGGTAATACATCTTAACTTTCCTCTATACATATTGTGCCACCATTATACTGCATATTTTCTTGCAAAATTCACCAACCTGCTAGTCCCAGACTGACATTTCCAAGTTGATGTTTTCTAATAAAACAACTGACAAGATACATTTTTAGGCATAAATACAACTCCGCCAAGGTTGTACTATGTCAAAATGCTGTACGATAAGATGGCTTAGCGAGGAGCATTGTTGATGTATAATGCTGTACGACTTCAGTTTCCATTCAAGATAAATGTATCGGTGTCACAATAAACCAGCTATCACCATTCATGTTACAGGTAAAGTCCAAAGCTCAGAAATTGGGGGAAATAATCTATAAAATGAAATTTCACTCAAGTTGATAAGCAAGAGTTTGGATTTAATGCATGGGGAAATTTGCTTACTCAATCCATTTTTTTTTGAGGAATTACGGAGAAAGTTATAGTATGAATGATGTGATAGGAAGATTTATTGTGCCAACCTGGCCAATAGGAACATGGGAGATTAACCAGGCTGCAGTTTGATTGTAGGGCAAAGAGATAGATACCTCTGCAAGGTCCACCCCTCTCTCACTTGCTCTCTGGTGATTGGACCAATGTGCTGCTGCTTTAGCTAGTTCTCAGCCTTAACTTGTGAGTTACACTACCTGTTGGATAGCCAACCAGTGGATTGCATTGCTGGAGCTTGAGGTTCCTTCTAGACTTGATTTGCCATGCTGCTCATGTATGGGCCACAAGCTTGAGGTTGGTGGATTCTCTCACCCTGAGTTGCTGGAGTTCTACCTTCCACGCAGGTCTGCTTTGCTAAGCTCCTGAGCTGCTGACTCTTGGTGACCCACGCCACTGTTTTCTGCCTGGGGGTGGACTCTGCCTGCATTCTGCAAGGGAAGACTGTTTGCTACCTTGATCTTGGACCCAGCATCCCTTGTGAGCTGAAGGACTTCCATTAAATAAACTGTTCCACGGAAGTGAGTGGAACTGAGCCCTCTGTACTGCTGTACTTAGCTATTACATTCCTTCGTGCCATATAAATCTATCCTCTTACACACATATAATCATAAGAGTCCGGGTTTTGTTTCTCTAGAGAACCCTGCCTAACCCAAACGATTAGTGCATTCAGTTGCGAACCCAAAGTTAGGCAGTTTGAGTCTTCCAGAGATGCATTGAAAGAAAGGTCTGGCAACCTATACCTAGGGGAAAAGTCATGGAAAGCTCTGGAGCTCATTTCTACTGGAAGCCACATAAAAATGACGCAGCAGCAGCTGGTTTGCTATGCACAAGGATGAAGAAGGCCCCTGGTGGTAGAGTGGGCTATGGGCTGGGCTGCTAACTGTAAAGATAAGGTTTTCTGATCCCATCAAGATTCACAGCTTCGTCTTAGGTCTCTGTGTGGTACAAAGGTTTTGTGTTTGAATAACGTCTTAAAGATGCTGCTTAGAATCACCTCAGAAGCCTGTGAATGAAAGATCTGTTTATGTTATTCCACAAGGTTTCCATCACCGTGTCTTCCCTGCTGTCACACACAAGGTAGTCATGAATTCCTTAATAGCAGCTGGTGTGGGGTTTTCCTTCCTGTTCAAAACCCTGGAATTATATCAACAGAAACAACTCCCACCCTCATGGAATGTTCACTTCTGTGAATAGGTAAGATCTATTTGTGACTAGATAAGAACACTTAGAATTGTACAGTAGGTATGGTTTCCTTTACTGTCTTTATTGACAAGTTAAATGGCAAGGACCCAATTTACTGAAGTTACAGGGCGAGGTATCACAGTGACAAGTTTAAGCTCTAGAGCAGTGGTTCTCAACCTAGAGGTCACAACCAACCCCTTTGGGAGCCAAATGACCTTTCACGGGGATCACCGGATTCATAACAGTAGCAAGATTGCAGTTAGTCCACAACATGAGGAACTTGATTAAAGGGTCATGGCATTAAAAGGTTGAGCACACTGCTGTAGAGTCAGATGAATGAGGGTTTCTTCTGTCCGTGCAGATGTGGTGTGAGTATTCTCCTGTGTCTTTCTTCCGTAAGTGGAGATGTGGTGTGTGTTGATTTTTATGCTTACAAAATGGAGGCAAAACTACCTGATTGCCAAACCTTGAATGAAACAATCCCTGAAAAGAGTTTGCAATAGTGCCTTAAGCATAATTGACACCCAGTAAATATTCTTGGTTTATTACTGGCAATTGTCTTAACCTACGTTTTCTAGGAAAGCAAAAACAGCGTGTGTTAATGCAGTTAGACCAGAGAAACAAATTTATAAACACACATGTGAATATAAGGGAAAGATTTGTATAGAAGAAGAATAGAACAGTGCGAAAACCTCCCAACCCAGTCCAATCCCAGGTCATTAGTCCGATGTTAGCCCAAATGTGTGATATCAGTCTGTAAACTCTCCTATAAAGACTCATCAAGCACATGTAATGACCCCATGACAATCATAGGCCAGTAGGTGTAGAGTCTTGTATATCCAGCAGCAGTAGAAGCATCCCAGCACTGGTAGGGATCACCCCATAGCTCGTCCTTTCCAGGGTTCAGGCTCCATCAGTAGTATCCATTGACAGTAGAAGCATCTCAGTCCTGGCAGGGGTCTTTCTGTGGTTTGTCCTGCTTCAGCGGTCTGTTTCCAACAGGGCAAGCCTGTGTGGCTTCTTCTCTAGCTCTTCCAGTTCCTAGGACTCAGGCTCTATCAGCATGCTGCCTTCTTGTCTTGTTGGTAGTGCATCTCCCAGGGACCGAATCTATAGTCTCTCACCTCCATGGGTGAATATCAAGAGATTTCCCAGAATTCTCAGAGAAAGTCATACCCACATAGATAGCCATTGGCTATCTTCAGATTGATAGGCTCCACTCCACCTCTATACTCCCAATCATGAAATTGACATCAAGTACATATCCACCACATAGTGCTACTTATATATTTGTGTTTGTATCTATATATGTATAAAGCTGTATTTATCTTTACCTCAAGAAAAATAATTTCAAATCCATGGATGAAATGTTAGGCTAACAGCAATTGAATTATGGTGCTGGCAAAAATTGGTGAAAGTGTTGTGGACTGCAAAAAGATAAGCCAATCTGTCATGAGAGACGTTTGTGTTAGTCTGGGTAGTCTAGATAAACAAACTCATAAACACATGTGTATTTGAGGGAGAGGTTTGTACACAAGAGGAATGAAACATTGAGAAAGCATTCTAACCCAGTCCAGTCAAAGTCCACAAGTCTGATATTAGCCCATATATGCACAATCAGTCTATAAAGTCCTCTTCAGATTTACAAGGCACATGCAATGATACCAGGACCATCACAGACCAGTGGGTGCAGAGTCTTGTGTATCTACTAGTTATTGAAGCATCTCTGCATTAACAGGGGTCTCTACATGACTTTTCTAGCTTTAGGATTCTGGTTCGATCAGGGTTAACCCATGTGGCTTCTCCTCCAGGATGTCTCACAAGGACTGAACTTATGTCTTGTCAGTAGAGCATCTTCAAGGGACTGAGTAGTGACTCTCTCACCTCCAAGGGGGAAATATGGCTGGATTTCTCAGAATTTTCAGGAGAAAATCATACTCACACAGAGGTCTCATTGGCTATCTCAAGATTGACAGGCCAGACTCCACCCCTACACTCTTAATCCTCATATCGACATCGGATTATGTGAGTGCCACAAAGTTCAAGCTAGAATGCTTCTTAGAGGCAAGGATAGTGATATTTCATCAAATGCACTTTGGAAATGGATGCACTATTCAAAGCCATAGAAAAAGAAGCAAGCTTTCCCACAGCATCCACCTATAATGGAAGCCAGTTACATCACAGAGGAAACTTCTCTTCAATTAATTGCACAGGGAATGCGATCTGAGTTAAAGTGGTACAGTTACCCTAATCTTAGAACTAACTGGCTGGCTTCTGATAACAGATTCTACTGTGGAGGTGATTACATTGTGTTTGTTCAAATCACGGAGGATTGGAGGATTACTCAGTGCCAAACCAGTGAGAATCTTGGCTGAGGCAACTTGACATAAAACCAGAAATTATAAAAGTGTTAGACCAGGTTGACTAGAGAAATAGGTCCAGGGGAACTCATGTATATTCAATAGAGAGATTTACATCAGTCAAGCAACAATTGTATATTGAGAAAACATCCCAGCCTAGTCCAGATCAAGTCCACAAGTCCAGTATTAGCTGCACAAGTCCCTTACTATATTCCATGCAGTCCTTTTCAGACTGACACAGCACATGCAAAGGTACTGAATGCAAGAAGATCACAGGACAATGGATGGAAAGTCTCGTGGATCCAGTGGTGGTAGAAGCATTTCAGTGCTGGTGTGGGTCTGCGTGTGCCTCCCCAGCTCTCTGAGTGTCTCAATAGGAGGAAAGTGAAGCAGTGAAGCAGAGAGAGGTGGAGTCCAAGGCCTCAGTGTGGCTCCATGTGGCCTGTCAACAGGAAGACCAAGGCAGAGAGAGAGAGAGAGAGAGAGAGAGAGAGAGAGAGAGAGAGAGAGAGAGAGAGAGAGAACCTGTGTCCAGGGAGAAATAGCAGAAATTCCCAGGATCCTCATGAGAAGGGAATGTCCATAAGGAGACATCATCAAATTGGGACCTGATTGACAAGCTAGACTCCACCGCTATACTTATTTATCAAGTTGACATGAAGTTATGTAGCTACCACAATAATAATATCATTTAATGCCTGTATTCTAATTGAAAGGTCTGACTGAAAACTCTCTACTTTCAGCTTTAAGTACTGTAGTAACTTAAGTAATAAAGCTTGCTAATATGACTTTGCACTTTAGACTTTTATGTGAACTCAAGTTCCCCATAGATCTTGTTAAAAATCAAGGTTATTTTTCAATAGATCAGGACTAGTAGTTGATATTTTTTGTGGTGCTGTGGAAGAGTAGTTGGGCTATTGACAGTATTAGTAGTTAGTAGATTTTGAACTTGCTGGGATAGGCGATGAACCCAAACATTTACATCTGACCTGCCCTTAGAAACATATACCCATTTCTGGGCCTTTAAGAGTATGTAGAACACATTGGTATTGTCCAATCAAGTGCCTATATAAAAGGAAAAAGTGCCAGGTACTATAGTAGCTAAGATTTACAAGTAAAATCCACAAGGATTTGTGTAATAATATTCTTTAGGAGAATCTTCAAAGTCACAATTTTATTATTGTGTTATGGTAACATTATAGTTAGGTTTATTGTGCCAACCTGATTGATTGGAACATGTGGGATTAATCAGATTGCAGTTTGATAGGAGCGCAAGGAGATAAATGGCTTGCTTGGCAGACCTTCTCCTGTCTCTTTTGCCCTCTGGGGATTGGACAAGTGTGTTACTGCTTTAGCTAGTTCTCTCTCTCAGCCTGTCTGCTCTACCACCTCTGGGCCAAGCCAACTTGTCAATGGTTTCGCTAAAGCCTGAGGCTCCTTCAAGACATGATTTCCATCCCTTGTTTGAGCTTGAGGCTGGTGGAAGCTGTAGCCTTGCGTTTGCATGAGTTCAGTGTCCCATCCAGGCCTGCTTCACTGAGTTCCTGAGCTGCTGACTGTTGCTGACCCACCCTACTATTAGTTGCTTGTGGTAGACTCTGCCTGCCTTGCCAGGGAGGACTCTCCTGTCTGCTTTTTTGACCTTGGACCCAGAAGTTCAGTGAAGGACTGCCAACATATTAGCTGTTGCATGAAAGTGAGTTTAACTGAGCCTTCTCAATTGCTGTGTGGCCTAATTAGCTGTTACATTGCTTCTCTCTCTCTCTCTCTCTCTCTCTCTCTCTCTCTCTCTCTCTATATATATATATATATATATATATATATATATACTCCTTGTCTATCAGTTTGTCATACTGTGGTGACTTGTATGCTGCTGTGATGCTTCCAGCATGTCACTGGTATTTCAAATTCCAACAGGGTCACCCAAAGCGAACAGAGTTCAGGGGCAGAATGGACAGTGGAGATGGCCGTCATTCCCTACTTCAAAAGATGTAGCTGCTGAAAATATTAGGTATAGTGTGTTTTTCTGGGTAGACTAGAGAAAGAAATCCAAGGAGACTCGTGTGTGTGAGAAAGAGTTTTATACAAAGAATAACTGTGCATTAAGGAAACATCCCCCACCAAATAAATAAATTAACAAACAAACAAGCAAGTAAATAGAACATCTCAGCCCATTAGTCCAGTGTTAGCCCATATGTCTGATAAGAATCTATAAATTCTTCTTCAGAGTCATGAAACACGTGCAATGAAACTGAATGCAGGAAGAGCACAGGTCAGTGGGTGGAAAGTCTTGTGGATCCAGTGGCATTGTAAGCATCTCAGCACTGGCAGTGTTCTTCATGTGGCTCCTCCACCTCAAGGCACTAGCATAATTCCATGTGTCTTGTCAGCCAGGGAGTGAGTCAGTATTCCACTTCCAATGAGCTATTTCTCTCCTTTGTGCCTCCAAATGAGGTTATCAGGCTCCAACTCAACTGACAGGCTAAACTCCACCCCTCCACTCTTAATCCTCTCAAATTGACAACAGATTTTGTAACTGCCACACATAGTTGGAAAAAATCAGATACTGAAGCTCTAATGAATGGAAGCAGAGCACTGTTGGAGATAGTGCTGGAAGATGTGCCTCTGGGGTTGGTAGAGTCTCAAAATGTACCTGAGGAGAAGTTACTTTCTGTGAGAGGAGTCAACCAAGGTCATGTGGATGAAGAAAAGCCTTTAGGATCTTTATTTGCTGATGACGAAAAAACAGCTGCATAAATCTGCTAATGATCAGGACTTGAAATAAATAAGGTTTGAATCTAGGAAAATTGGAAATCGTCAAAAAATCAAATGAAATTCATAAAGGTTGATATCCTAGACATTAATGAGCTGAAACAGACTGGAATTGACCATTTTGAATCAGATATGGTTTGCCGTAGTGGAAATGACACAGTCAAGGGGGATGGCATGGCACTAATTGTCAAAACGGACATTGCAAAATCAATATTGAAGTACATTGCTGTCTGTGATTGTGTTATATCAAGTCCTATCAATACAACTGTAATTCAAATTTAAGCACAAACCACAAAGGCTAGTGATGACAAAATTGAAGCCTACCAATATTTTCAGTCACAAATTGATCAAGCATGCAATCAACTTTCATTGATGATGATTGGTGATGGAAATGCAAACGGTGAAAAAAAAAAGGAAAGAAGCATAGTTGGAAAATAGGGTCTTAAGTATAGAGCAACTCAGTGGATAACATGACAGAGGTTTGTAAGTTCAAGGACTTGTTCATAACAAATACCATTTTTCAACAACACAACAGGCAACTATATGCATGTACTGCTCCAGATGGAATACACAGAAATCAAATTGAATGCATCTGTGGAAAGAGACACACTGGAGAAGCTCAGCATCTGCAGCTAAAACCAGGTCAGGGGTTGACTGTAAAACAGACCATCAATTGTGCATATTTAAATTCAGATTGAAGCTGAAAAAAATTAAATCATCTATAACATCCCAAATATAGCTTTGAGTCTATCACACGTGTCTTTTGAGAACATGTAAAGGATGTAATTTATAGATTGGGCACTAATGACAAAAGAGGTGATCAGCTATAGGAGACCTTCAAGACCATCGTTCATGCAATTTGCAAAAAGACACTAAAAAGACAGAAAAGAAAGAAAAGATCAAATAAGATGTCAGAAGAAATGGTGAAATTTGCTCTTAATTAGTTAACCTAATGGAAGAAGTGATGAAGTCAAAGAACTGAGTAGAAAATTTCAAAGGGCAGCTCCAGAAAACAAAGCCTACTCTTATTATGAAATATGAAATGACCTAGAGTTAGAAAACCCAAAAGAAAGAATACACTCAGAATATGTTCAGTTGAAAGAACTAGAAAAAAATTCAAACTTTGTATTGCAGTATTGAAAGATTCCATATGCAAAATATTGAAAGATGCAGGAAGCATTCAATAAAGATAAAAAGAACACACAGAGTCACTGCACCAAAAAGAACTCACCCATATTCCACCATCTCAGGGGGTAGCATTTGAGCAAAAACCAATGGTATTAAAGGAAGAAAGTGAAGTTGCACTGAAAGCATCAGCTAAAAATAAGACTCCAGGAACTGATATAATACCAATTGAAAGGTTTCAGAAGCTGAAAGATTGTAAGCACTTACTTGTCAATGCCAAGAAATTTGGAAGACAGTTATTTGGCCAACTAACTGGGAGAGATTCATGTTTGCTTGTACTCGTTGCAAAGAAAGGTGACTCAACAGATGCTCAAAATAGAGAATGATAGCATAAATATCACATAGAACTAAAATTTTACTGAACATCATCCAAAGACGATTGCAGCAATAAATTGACTGGGATACTAGGATTTAGTCTCAATTCAGAAGAGTATGTGGAATAATGGATATCATTGCTGATGTCAGATGGACCTTGACTGAAAGCAAAGAATACCAGGAAGATGTTTACTTGTGTTTTATTGACTATGCCTTTGCATTCCACTGTGTGGATCATAACAAATGATGGATTATTTTAAGAAGAATGGATATTCCAGAATACCTTATTGTGTTTATGCAGAATGCACACATGGACCACGAGACAGTTTTAGGAATGGAACCAAGGAATAGTGCATGGTTTAAGTAAAGAAAGATGTGTGTCAGGGTTGTTTCCTCTCACCATATTCATTCAAATATGTATGGTAACCAAATCATTAAAAAAGTTGGATTATATGAAGAAGAATGTTGCCTCACAGTTGGAAGAAAGCTTTGTGGTTGTTACATGATCTAGTGTCAAATTGGGACTTGAGAAGATTAAGATTTAAGGGGTGGAGTCTAGTCTGTCAATTGAATCACAACCAATGATGCTTCTATGGGGATGGCCTTTCCCTGAGGCTTCTGGGAAAACTATAGTATATCCTCCCTAGAGGTGGGAAAAACTTTCTCAGACTGCTCACTTCCTGGGAGACATTGCAGCTGACAATATGGAACTACCCTAGTGCCCTGAGCTGGACAAGTCACATGGATCTCTGATGCCAGAGAAGCCACAGAAAGACATCTGCCAGCCCTGAGATGCTCACAATGCCACTGGATCCAATGACATTCTACCCACTAGCTTGTGAGTGTTCTGCATTTGGCATCATGGCATGTGCTTTGTGAGTGTGAAGAGGACTTTATTGATTGGTATTGGACATAATGGGCTAATATCAGACTTAGGACCTTGGACTGGACTGGATTGGGATGGGACTGGATTGGGATTGGGATGTTTTCTTAATGCACAGTTGCTCTTGTACATAAAATTTACTCTTCTATACATATGCATATTTATGAATTTGTTTTTCCAGTCTACCCAGAAAAATACAGCTTATTAGTAACCTGTGGTATGCAGATGACACAACTTAGCTTGTTGAAAGTGAGGAAGACTTTAAACACTTGCTGAAAAGATCAAGGAGTGTAGCCTTTGCTATGGAGTATGACTCAATGCAAAGGACACCAAAATCCTCACAAGTGGACCAAGGGGTAGAGTAGTATAATAAATGGAGACAAGATTGACATTGTCATCCTTGAAGTTGCTTGGATCCACGGTCAATGCTCGTGGAATCAGCAGTTAAGAGTTCAACATGTTCCATTAGATACATTTGCTGCACAAAACCTCTGTAGAGTATTCAAAACATGGATGTTACTTTGAGGACTAAGGTGCGCAAGACCCAACCAAGCCATTGTATATTCAAGTGCCTCCTGTGCATGGAAAACCTGGACATCGAATACAGATTGAAGAAGAATGGATGCATTTGAATTGTGGTGCTGGTCAAGAATATTGAAAGTACCACAGACTCCTGAGAGGACAACTGATGTGTCTTGGAAGACGTGTGACAAGTATCTTCCCTTAGATTCAAGGAGGGCGAAACTTTGTTTTCCATACTTTGGACATGTAAGTCAAGAGGAACCAGTGTCTAGAAAAGGATATCATGCTTAGGAAAGTCAAGGGCAGTGAAAAAGAGGAAATTGCTCAAGAAGATGGATTGACCAGTGGTTGAAACAAGGGGCTCAAGCCCCTTGTCAAGAAGGGACAATATTGACGATGGCAAAGAACCAATCAATGTTTTGTTTCATTATGTGTATAATGATTTGAGGTTGCGATTGCCTTGACAGCACCTAACAATGGCAGAGTGAAAATTGTCACAGACTTTTTGAAATTTTGCACCCCAGTTCTTTGAAACCTGAGGGATGGCCCCATGACTTGCTCTCACTCTTACAATATAGTAGAAATAATACGTGAGGTCCACATCTAGGCTCGAAGAGACAGTGCTGTTGCTGTTTTTGTTTTCTTGAAGAACTACAACTATTGTCACCAACCATGAAAATGAGGGGCCATAGAAATGCAATCCTAGCCTTCCCAGTCATTCCAACTGTCTTACTTGCAGACCCAAAGATAAACTTCCTCCACAGAAAACAACCCAAATTGCCAGCCTGCTGGATCCTTACTAAATAAAATAATTATTCTAAAAGTCTGCGAAGCTCAGTTGCATGACGATATCCTACTCTTTTTAATCTCTTCTCTCTCTCTGTCTCGCTCTCGCTCTTTTCTTCCTTCATTCCTTGTCATTCCATCAAAAGTGAAAAAACAGCCCACTGTCTTTGAGTCAATTCCATGTCATGGCAACCATGTAGGACAGGGTAGAACTGCCTCTGTGGTTTTCTGAGACTAGATCTTTACAAGATGAGATAGTCTCAGCTTCCTCCTGTGCCTTCAGATTGTGGGTAGTAGCTCAGGCCCTAGCACAGCAGGGCTCCTTCTCCAATTGATGGCAGTGCTTTCATTATTATTATTATTATCTTTTTTAGCAACAGAAAGAAAACATTCTTTGCAAATTCATGCCCCATTCACCTCTTTTACATGTTGTTCTCAAGAGAACCAAAATCAGGCTTATGTACCACAAAGGAATACAGCAGCCAATGAGTCCCCTTAGTAGTGCAGAGGACTTATTTCATTCAACTCACTTCCATGGAGTTGTTAATGTACTAGAAGTCCTTTAACTCCTGAGGGCTGCTGGGTCCAAGGTGAAGGAAGCTGTCTTCCCTCGGAGGATGCAGGCAGAGTCTGCCTACAGGCAGCAACTCACAGGGCAGGCCACCAAGAGTGAGCAGCGCAGGAGCTTAGCAGAGCAGGCCTAGATGGGCTATGAAACTCAAGTTATGCAAGACAGCAGGATCCACCAGCCTCAAGATTAAGTGATGTATGCACCAGCAGCATGATGAAGCCAGTCTCAAAAGAACCTCAAGCTCTACCACAGGATCCACAGGTTGTGGATCCACAGGTTATGCCACAGGGTGTAGCTCACAAGTTGAGGCAGAAAGCTAGCTAAAGCAGCAGCAGCTGGTCCAACCAGCAGACAGCAAAAGAGAGGAGTATGTTTTGCAGAGCCATTAATCTGTTTGCTCTCCAATCAAACTGCCACCTGATTAGTCACACATGTTCCTAATGGCCAGCTTTGTACAGAAAAATCTATGACCCCTGTATAGTTCAACAAAACCAATGATATCAGCCTCGTACAACAATCACCAGTATCTGTTGACAATTTTCAATCCCCATAAGGAATAACTCAAATCTATTTAATAAATTATTCCTTCCTTCCTTAGCCCATTTTCTCCATACCGGGCTGCCACCATTAAAAACAAATCACCCTATATTTGCCTATAGTAGGTATTTCACAGAGTGAAATTATGCAATATTTGTGATTGACTTGTTTTGCATAGTTCAATGTATATCTTTTCTGTACGGGCTTTTGCTGGTGATCACTTTTTAAAATTAAGACTAAATTTTTGGTAGCATTTGATCAGATTTCATCATATTTTCTTTATACAATGGGACTTCAAAAATGTCATGGGGTGGGGGAAAGATAATAGAATTCTTTGTATGAACGTTTTTGTAGCTCCTCTGACTTTGGTTTTCAAAGATTTTGCTAGCTCAGTCTTCTTGTAAATTAATAAAACCCTGACCTCTAAAAGTCAGTAGCAATCTCTAAGAGACTTCATGGGATTGGTCCAAATGGGTACCTGGTCTGATGCCAGAGAGAAAAACCTTGACTGAAGGATCCAGAGGCCTGACCTTTTCTCTTTCATGCTTCCTAGAATATCATTTAAGAGCCTGGCTCTACAAGATGCCAGCTCATGAGCAGGAAAATTGCTTCTCAGCTTATTATCTGGACTCCACACATGTTGACAGGGTTTAAAAACAATCGTGGTGGGCTGAACCCCAGTGGCATAGTGGTTGTGCGCGGGACTGCGGCCCACTGGGATGGAGGTTCAATTCCAGCAGCGGCTCCACAGGAGCAAAGGCTGGGCCTCCTACTCCCACCACCAGAGGACAGTGATGCAAAAAACAAAAACAAACAAACAAACAAAAACAATCATGTTAACTGACTGGTCTCTTTACTTTTGATTTAGGGATTAGGTTCTGCAAAGTCGTGTTTACTGACCCTGGAGCATTCTGTAGACTCATCACTGTAATGTCCATCACTATCCACTATTATTAGCTCAACCACTATGTAAGTGAGGTGAACCATACTGACAGACAGACTAGTCCACACATACCTGTATACTCATGTATATAATTCTCAACTTGATATAATTGCATTATTCTTTGCCTTCAAAAACAAGTTAACATTAAAAATATATCTAACAGCAATTGCCAAAATAATGAGTCAATTATCCAATTATTCAATTCATTTAACAAATATTTACAAAAGAGTACCTGGTCATAGTAATTTTCTAGACACTGGGGACATAGCAATAAGCAAAAATGTATTGTTTTCATTTTATGGTGTATGGATTATAAAGCATGTAAATTTTGACACTGAATAGAGAAGACCAAGTTGAATAGATGCATTTAATTGTGGTGCTAGGGTCAATATTGAACTGCTAAAAGAATAAGCTGCTGTGTCTTGGAAGAAGTCAACTATGTTGCTCCTTAGGGGCAAGGATAGTGAGACTTGGATGTCAGTCTTAGGTATTTTGAACATGTTGTTCAGAGAGACCAGACCGTGTAGAAGGACATCATGCTTGGTAAAATAGAGCGGCGGCAAAAAAAGAGGAAAACCCTCCGGAAGATAGATTGACACCCTGGCTATGATAATGGGCTCAATCGAGAGGTATCTGTGAGGATGACACAGGACCAGGCACTGTTTTGTTCGGCTGTGAAAGGGTCACTATGGGTTGGAACTGACCCAATAGCATCCAATAACAACAAAAATATGGATTGTAAGCTATGTGTGAGAATAATAAATACTACGAAGGAAATGATCGATACCATTACATCCACTGAATTAATATTGGAGAGGATGTCACAATTTTAAGGACAGACATCAAATCGGAAGCAGGTAAAATAAAACTTTAACCGAGCCAGTCAGAGTCTCTGAAGGCAATACTGTTTATCAAAACTGTTCAAAATTAGTACATATGAGTCGATTTTGTAAAAATGACAAGACTTGACATGGCTAGTCATTGGATGCCAGAAATGGCCTCAGACGAGGTGATGTTTTGTTACTGAAACTGATTCTAAAGGCACTGACATCTGGAAACTGCTGACTGTCCTTCCGGCAGCAGGGCAGACATTTCTACCTTGAAAAGAGATCTAGGCAGTGCCTCTCCATTTTTATCAATGAAGCCAATGGAGCATTCAATAGAGAAATGATATAATAAAATAAACACATTGCAAGTTATGTTGTGAATAGGCTGTTGGGAGACCTGGGCAGAATTAAGGAAGACAAAGGCAGAATAAAGAAGATCAGCTAGAGAACTACCACAATGCAGATGAGCAAGGGTTGTGGCTTGCACTAAGGTGACAGCAGTGATGGTATGAAAGAGTAAAATTCTGAATGTGTTTGCAAGCAGATTCTGATAACATTCACTAATGAATTGAATTCAAATATAAAGAAGAGAGTAATATAACATTACCTTCAGTTTTAAGTGGGAATTAGTGGGCTGCATAATTAAAAAGATATAGTTGCCAAAAGTGAGATAAGAAAAAAATGAGAGTGTTGAGCCCTGGTGGCGCAGTGGTTGTGTGCGGGACTGCGGCCCACAGGGTTGGCGGTTCAAACCTAGCAGCAGCTCTCCAGGAGCAAGGCTAGGCCTCCCACTCTCACCAGGGCAGTGATGTCTCCCACAAAAAACCAGAAAAAAATGAGAGCAATATCAGGTATTGGATTTGAAATACAATGGCTTTCCGATACCAGTTGTGTGTCAGAATGTAGTTGTTAAAGAGGTGGCAAATGGCTAGCAAGTGACATCAATCTAAACCACAGAGCTAACATTTGGAATCATTAAGAGATCCAAAATTCCAAGCTCACTTCCATTGAGTCAATTCTAACACAATCTTCTAGGACAGCATAGAACTGTCCCCATGGGTTTTGGAGATCATTACTCTTTTTTCTTCTTTTTAAAATCATTTTATTGAGAGCTCATACAACTCTTATCATAATCAATGCATACATCAGTTGTATGCAGACCACATTTGCACATTTGTTGCCATCAACATTTTTGAAACATCCTCCTTCTACTTAGGTCCTTGGGGTCAGCTCCCCATATTTCCCCTTTCTCCCCACTCCCCATCCCTCACAAGCCCTTTATAATTTATAAATTATCACTATTTTGTCATATTGTGCACTGTCCAATGTGTCTCTTTACCCAGCTCCCTGTTGTCTGAACCCGAGGGAGGAGGTTATACGTAAATCCCTGTCATTGGTTCCGCCTTTCTGCTCTACCTTCCCTCCACCCTCCCAGTGTCACCACTCTCACCACTGGTCCTGAAGGAATCATCTGTCCTGAATTCCCTATGTTTCTGGCTCCAGTGTACATACACTGATCGAGCTGGATTTAGAAGGTAGAATTGGGATTATGATAGTGGGTGAGAGGAAGGATTGAAGAACTAGAAGAAGGTTGCATATTTCATTGTTGCTACGCTATATCTTGACTGGCTCATCACCTCCCTGAGACCCCTCTGTAAGGAGATGTCACTTCACCTACTGATGGGCTTTGGGTCCCCAGTCTACACTCCCCATCATTTATAATGATAAAATTTTTAGTTCTTTAAGGCCTGATACCTGATTTCTCATGGCCACACAGGCTGATGTGCTTCTTCTATGTGGACTTGGTTGCTTCTGAGCTAGATGGCTGCTTGTTTACTTTCAAGTCTTTAAGACCTCAGACGCTATATCTTTTGATTGCCGGGCACCATCATTTTTCTACACCATATTTGCTTATGCATACATTTGTTGCCAGTGATCATATCAGGAAGGTGGGCATGCAACATTATGATTTTTAGTTCTTTGTAGTCTTATAATTGATCCCTTTGATACCTTGTGGTCATACAGGCTGGTATGCTTCTACCATGTGGGTTTTGTTTTTTCTGAACTAGATGGCTGCTTGTTTACTTTAAGTCATTAAGTTTCCAGATGCTATATATTTTTTATAGCCAGTCACCATCAGCTTTCTGCACCACTTTTGCTTATGCACATATTTGTCTTCAGTGATTCAAAATCACTGACAAGGTGGGTGTGAGAGACCTGATACGGACTGATCAAGAGTAATGTAACAGAGAGAAATTACTGAAACCCAAGTGAAGGCTGAGCATGATAGTGGGATAAGGGGAGAGTAAAAGGAAAGAAAAAAGCACTGGGGGGGGGGTGGCGTGTTAAAGGGCATTTATAGAAGTCTAAATACAGGCATGTACATAGATGAATATATTTATATATGATGATTTGGAAAGAGATCTCTGCGCATTTGCTTATAGAATTAGTATTAAGAGAGCAGGTGGGCATTAGACATTCATGCAACTACTTCCTCAATGCAAGAACACTTTGTTCTATCAAATTGGCATTCCATGATGCTCACTTTCTTGATGATTGCTATTTATAGAAATAGAAAGTGTCCTCTGCTTTCCTCTGAATAGACTTCTGGTTTTAAACTGCTGATCTTGAGGTTAGCAGCCTAACCCATAAACCTGCTCCACTAAAGCTCCTCAGTATCAAACAGATGACAATGAAAATGATGACTGGAATGGATTAGT